>ML778479.1:183147-193922 GCA_009831015.1 Picea engelmannii | reverse complement strand
AAACTTACTCCTTTTTCATTTTTTTTCTAAGCTAAAGAGACATCAATGATACCTTGAATGAAAAGGGTTTCATCATTTAAAAAAATACTATCTCACCAGGAGATAACTTGGAAGATAACTTACCAATATAGGTATTCATAAATTGTCTATTTGTTGAATGTTTTTGTTTGTAAATTGTTGGGTCTTTCCATGAGTTCAATGGGTGAGAATTTATTTTTTTTATGCATAGATAATATTTTTGTTGTTTTATATTTTCATATGAATTTTGGTTTGTATTGTTATTATAAGTATAGACTTCCCTAACAATTATTTATCTAAGGTGAAATATGTTATGAAGCACTCAAGTCAACATTAGAGGCATCTAGGTACATTTAATGTGGTTACAGGGAAACTTACTCCTTTTTCATTTTTTTTCTAAGATAAAGAGACATCAATGATACCTTGAATGAAAAGGGTTTCATCATTTAAAAAAATACTATCTTACCAGGAGATAACTTGGGAGGTAACTTACCAAGATAGGTATTCATAAATTGTCTATTTGTTGAATGTTTTTTGTTTGTAAATTGTTGGATCTTTCGATGAGTTCAATGGGTAAGAATTTTTTTTTTTTGCATAGATAATACTTTTGTTGTTTCATATTTTCATATGAATTTTGGTTTGTATTTTTATTATAAGTATAGACTTCCCTAAAAATTATTTATCTAAGGTGAAATATATTATGAAGCACTCGAGTGAACATTAGAGGCATCTAGGTACATTTAATGTGGCTAAGGAGAAACTTACTCCTTTTTCATTTTTTTTCTAAGCTAAAGAGGCATCAATGATACCTTGAATGAAAAGGGTTTCATCATTTAAAAAAATACTATCTCACCAGGAGATAACTTACCAAGATAGGTATTCATAAATTGTTTATTTATTGAATGTTTTTTGTTTGTAAATTGTTGGGTCTTTCCATGAGTTCAATGGGTAATAATTTATTTTTTTTATGCATAGATAATATTTTTGTTGTTTCATATTTTCATATGAATTTTGATTTGTAATTTTATTATAAGTATAATCAGGAGGAGAGATTTGAAGAGGAATATATATATATATATATATATATATATATATATATATATATATATATATATATATATATATATATATATATATATATATATACTTTATTTGGACTTGATTACAACAACATGATTCAGGGTAATTTTATTTTTATATTAGATATGTTTTTCTCATGTTCACAACGCTGTGTATGTGGCTAGTGGCGAGGTTGTTGTGGTGTTGTTTGTTTTATATTCCAACAAATTTCTTTATACAAAATATAAAATGGCGTGGTTGGTGTGGTGTCCCAAGCTTTTCAAATCCTATTCTCAACATGGCACTTCTAGATCTTGAAATATTCCATTATGCAAAATATATAAGGTGAGATTGGTATTTAAGATAATAGAGTATTTGTAAACACTTTGGCGATAAGTGACTTCCATATATATGCCCTTGCGTGCATAATCAATTCTTGCAATTGTAAGGATCATAACAATGATTTGTTGGACACCATTTTTTATAACATCCTTGTAATAATATCTTAAATTCATACTTGGAAGACATAATTATCTCCATCTTGTATTTAGCATTTCCCTACATAACATGAMATGATTATATACCCTATSRTGAAGTCAAAAGGTTGGATTGGGTTTTGATTTCCCTACATGATGTTCCATGGWTTGTTSRTCACTAGACAAGGAGGTAATTTCACCCTAACCAMGATTAGTGTTCTAATMTTSTTRTTGGCACCATGATTGTGCTTGTGCCATAAGGAAARCTAGTGGTTTCTAKCTTTCCTTTTAGCACAAGAACAATGATGATCTCTYRGTGTRCTTGYCGTAAAAATAACCAYRGTTAGTGTTCTKCCTTCATGTGTGACTTTTTATTGGCCCTCAAACACACWAAKAAGATCCACAATGATGCAATAAGAAATCTATTTAAATTTGATGTTGTTGTTRGCTCTGCATTTGTGYRTGTGCTAKAAGTAAAGCTASTGATCACTRGCTTCCTTTTGGMASAAGAACAATGATGCATTGACAAGGTTTCAAGCTTGRTATAATAGTGGGATTATTTTCCAATTATGAGGTTTATGAATTGTTGGTCACATTATTTCAAAGTGTATATGCATAATTTAAATAATACGAATTCAACTGGGTCCAAGGTTCTCTCATTCGAAGTTGATGTAGTCAATGCTATGGGGATGCCTTTGTCCCAACAATAAACATGGTTAGTGTTCTACCTATGTGTTTGGTTATTGATTGGCTTTGGAACAAGCTAAGAATATCCATGATTATGTAACAAGAAAATTGTATTCTAATTTGATGTTTTTTTGGGCTCTACACTTGTTCTTGTGATAAATTGAAAGCTAGTGGTCACTAGATTTCCTTCAAGAATAAGAAAAAGAATTCAATCATTGCTTCAAATTTCCTTTTTTATCATATGCACTTTTAGCATAAATCCATAGTAGTGAGAATAAATGAAAGAATATGCATATCACTTTTGAGGATTTGAACCTTGGTAAGGGCTATATTATCTACCTTATTTTATCGACTTGGCACACCACCACTGACTAAACATTGAAAGTTAAAGCCTTGTCATACCTTTCTCTAAGAAAATCTTAAGCCATTGGATAAGTGGCATTTATTTTAATAAGGATTATATATTAAAATAAGGCTTAATAAGGCTTATACTAAAACATACCAAAAACAAAAAATCAAAAACTATTCTTCGACTTCATTTGGCCTAGGGTAGTTGTATTCCACCTGTGATTTCATTTGGCAGGCTTAGTTCTATTCCAGTCGGTTGAACCCTGATTGACCTTGCTATCATTGCCTCCATGAGCATCGCCTCCACGAGCATCCAAGAGAGAAGGAGTATCTCTGCAATTTCCACAATCATCTAGACATGAAGGAGAACCTCTGCATTGTCCACGAGCACCCACGATTGCAAGGGGAAAAGGAGACATCAACATGTCTAGCCAGGTAATTTTGTTTAGCATTGATTCAATAGCTAAGGTTGAATTTTTTATTTCAGCCTGCCCTTCTAAGGCCATTCCATATCTCACCCTCCTCGCCTTGCCTTCTTATCTAACTAACCTCCCCTCTAAATTATGATCTATACTACATAACCTAAAACCCTTAACTGTAGCTCTAAACACCTAAAACTAGCTCTAGAACTTAACTATATCTCTTGGCCTGTGGTATGATACCCTTGCGTTAAGCCTTAGAACCTAGGATTTTAGTCCTACTTCACTCCTACCACCTCAGCTCCTCAACGCTAGACTCTAGCCCTATTCTAGACTTCCCTAAGCATAAGCCTATCCCTCGGACCTTTAGGACAGTCCCCATTCCCCCTAACCTGAGCCTCGGCCCTGCCTCAGATCTACTCTAAAAGCCTCTCTTAGCCCTTAGTAACTACCCTAGTCATCTACCCTACCATTTCCTACCTAAGAAATGACTCCCTATCAATCCTACCCCTCATAGTTACCTACAGGAAACATACCTACTTGACTGATATAACCCCTTAGACAAACCTTAAACTACCCTGAGTTGGCATAGAATTTAACTCAACATACTTTCAGAAGACCCCCCTAAATTCTTGACACCATATCTCCTCAATGCAACACCTTAAACCATACTACCTAGCATCCTAAAAGGAACCTCGACATATATAATTGCAGTCACTGTGATATTATTCTTAAACATACCTATACTAAAACACAAATTTAGAAATGATAGGTAGGGACTGACATCATTGTTTTAGATTTAGAAGATCATGAAGACAACCCTCCACTTGGCAATTTGATGTATTGTGTGTGGTAGAAACATCATTTTTATGCTTTGTTGATGCATAGACTTTAAATTAAATCAGAACTGGAACTAATATGCTTGCATGTGATTCATACTTTGACATTTGTCAATTCACTGGACTGACAATCATTGATTCAAAGCCATAAATTCTCTGAATTAAATGAATATATACTATTTCTTAGTAAGGTTGGTATCAATCTGTTTCCTGACATACAATATTGACATGTTTTGCATTTGATTAGTTGGCATTACAATTGCTTGAACCTATATCACTGGTGAGGTATCAATTGATGAATAAGCTCGCGTTGATTGGTTGATGAAGTGATATGTGATTGAGTTACTTCACAATTTTCGCTTTGATCATATCAAAAGGGAATCACTTAAAGTGCATGTACTATTATTCGATATTGATCACATCCACTCATGATAGATTGATCTCTTGAGCATTTCATGCATTACACATTTAAGAGAATATCTTGTTCCCATTTTCCTTTCACCCAACTTGTCACTAAACCACATATTGAAAACCTTTTTTTATGAGTTTTTATGAAAGAGTCATCATTTGACTGAAGCATCATTTGGTTATATGAATATTTAGATAGACCTCAGGATATCCTATCCTGAGTTCAATCTTATCAGGATTGTGACATTTTCTAGACTCCATAGGCCCTTCCTAAGGCATTGGTTTTCTACTGGTATTTACTTGCATTTTTCATATTTGATCCATAAGTTAAATGTTTGATTGTCTCTGTGACATTGTGTGAATAACACGTTTTGCCTTGCCTCTAGGAAATATACATCATATATCATTTACATCTAAGAAATTGATCAACACTGTGAATGACCGAAGTCGTAGGGAATCCTCTGTTGTCCTTGAGCAAAAACTCACTTGGCCTAAACATAGAGAACCTGACCCAGAGTGACACCAATTTACAAATATTCTCTTTAGGACTGATATAAAACACTTCAGAAAACTACTAACACGGTCCTATACTCGACACCTTATCATTGCACATTTTGACCCTAGAGATAAAAATAATATTTGGAAATTAAATTGTGATCTCATGGTTGCATTTATTTTTTATTGGTTATGACAAATTGACCTTTCATCATTCCACATTTGATTTTGGGAATAACATAACACCATAGAATCGAATTCTTGGAAAGAGTTGTAGTGTTGTTATTTCTATGTTGTTACATATTGGGCATGATATTTTGATCTCTTTGACACACTGACAATGTCAAAACACAACACTATACCTCTTTCCAAAATACTGACGTTTATGATTTTATGTTGTTTCGAAAATCAAATATGGAGTAATGAAATGTCAAAATATAGGACTTAGTTAATCAATTTTATGAAGTATATAATGACAATATCAGTCCCAAATTCTAATCCTAAATTAATTGTTTATTATGAGGAGTGAATGACCTAAGTCTAGGGGTAGTCCTACACTAGTTTAAGGGATAGTTAGGCCAAATATATGATGACAAGGGGATGCTACACTACTGTTGGGAAAGTCAAAGTATGGCAGGCTGTGAGGTCTTAGAGCATGCCTAAAGGGTGTCTTAAGGGTCAAATTTTTGTAGTATAGTAGCTAATGTTTAGGGGGATCCTGTTTAGGGTAGCTTAGATATGTAATAGGGCTAGTTTACTTATGTTCTAAATAGTCTCAAAAAAGCAAGCCAAGAGGTGTTAGAGTGGTAGGATAGGGGGCTAGAAGTGTTAGCGTTGGATAGGAGAACTTTATTCTGACCAAGCATCACTAAATTCCTTCTTTTCTTCTTATTGGACATGATTCATCAACTAAATTCTCTAGTCATTAAATGATGTGACAAAAACTATGTATTGTCCTTTATGTTACAATCTAGTATTGGGAAACCATGAAGAGACAAATGAGTTGAAGAAACCCCCTTTAATACGAAAGAGTGTATGAAGATATAGATTTATTCTATTATCTTCCCATGTTCCCCTTTTTTCTTTGGAAGAACCAAACCTTCACTTAGTTTCTTCCTATTCCAAACTATATAGTGTCATCTTCCGATGTCAAACTTCTCTAGCTTGGGTCTAAACCACTCACAAAAAAACATTATCCAATGATCAAACATGTTCCCAACTTGAATAAACCAACCAAATTATGGAACCCATGAAACTTGTCAAATCTATGACTAAACTTGAATGAACCAACTGATGTTGCTAATGACTAAATTTGGGAAGCTTTAAATTTATATCCAGTGCAAACTTTGCAAGGTAACCATCTATCAAATTCACAACCATTGTAATTCGTGCGAGTGATAGAGAGGCATTGAGACCAAAGTACAAATCTCATCTCTCAAACCCTAAAGGAAACATAAGGATAAACACTAAATCAAGCCCTCCTCGAACTTTCACACTCCTCTCTCTCTCACAAGGTTCAAACCCTAAAGGACCTCCTTCTAACTTTTGTGCACTTCTCTTCAAAACCCTAGAGACAAGGAGACAAGACTCTCTTCATCATTACACTAAAAGATTCCTTTCTGGCACAATTGGCATAGTTGAGAGAGTGAGCCCTAGAACATGAGCACCCTACCACGTCATGTCCATCTTTTATAGCTTAGGGTTTGTTGTGCACAGGGTGACCGGGTTGATCATGAGTTCTAGGGTAGCCTACAATTTCAACATATGGAAACATTCAATGGAATAGAACTAGATAGATATTGAAACAGATTATCTCTAATAGATAGATATTGAAATAGTCAATGTCACTTACACTTGGAACAATTCTCGTAGGAGAGAACCTCAAATCTAGAAAAAGGCATGGAATTCTTATCAAACTAGACATGTCAAAGGCATATGAAATAGAAGGTGAACCCGTGGTTGAAATCGATGTGAAGAGGATCTCCCCCTTACTTCATCTGAAATAGAAGATGAGCACGCGGTTGAAATGAGGGATAAATGAGCAAAAACCAGCAAAGGATAGCAAGTGAGCTAAATGAGGCCTACATGAGAAAGGAATTAAAAATATATATACATTAGTTCTAGGCTCTAACATGTTCAATGGTCTTCCTTTTACTTCCGGGAATATTCTCTAAGAAAATGTATCCATGATGTTCAAGATGAATCAATTTTCCAAAATACCAAAGGTGAATGACCACAAATCATATGAAGACCAAAGTACAAAGGTCATCTCTCAAACCCTAAAGGAAACACAAGGATAAACCCTAGCCCTCCCTACTGCACACTTCTTTTATCCTACTAGCAAACCCTAGGTCAATCCCTAGAAGGCCTTCTCCTAAGATCTGCACACTACTCTCTCTTTTGTGCAATTCTTCTCTTACATAGCCATGGCATAGAGAAGAGGCGCAAGTGTACCGTGTGATAGAGTGAGCCTTAGGCACCTATTTATATATTGATCAAGAGGTTCCCTTTTGACCCTACATTAAAATATAACTTAATCTTTCCCAGGGAGGACCTATAAAATTATATTAGTTATTTAAGACATATTTTATTATTTATAAATATTTGGAAGACTCTAAATAAAAGGGGATGGGAAGAAAACTTTATAATATCATCTGATCACTAGGTATTTGGAAGAAACAAAACATATGAATCTTTGAAAGACAACTGAAAGGTTCTTCATATGCTACAAATGATCTCAGAGCAATTGGAAACTACAAGTCATCTGATCATCAGAACACAATTGAAGGTTCTTCACATGCTACAAATGAGACTTGAGTATTTGGAAACTACAAGTCATCTGATCCTCGGAAGGAAACTGAAGACTTCTTCACATACAACCAGCCCTTAATAATTTATCCACCAAACTTGTAGCATACTTGGTTTGTGATGCAGGAGCATCGCTGACTCATCAAGCGAGCCAGCGTGGAAGTGGAATACAGCTGGACAAGAAGCACAAATTTTGAAAATGCTTTGGGACTGTTGCACAGATCTTAAATGAGTCATTTAATATAAGGTGCACTTCTATATTGTAAATGGACTTTGAGCGCATAGCTCTCATCCTTTTGTAGATAGACGACATTTAATCTAGTTAATGTAGGTAGATAGGAATTTAATTCATAGATTAGACAGTCTTAGAAGGAAGAGGGAAAACGGATATAGAAACACTCATTGTAGTATTGTATTATTATCAATTCAGGAAGAGCAAGAGCAGACATAGTATTTTATGAAAAACACCCATGTACAGATATTTGAATTAATAGAAGAGTTCTGATTCAAATTCATGGTTGGTGTTGTTCTCTGTGTGTTTGATGTCGAAGTGCTCATGAGTGTTTATTTCCTATTATGCATTTTCTTTTATATGCTGTGTATGTGATTTCATGTGTGAATTGAAGTCTGAGAGGAGGAATAAATGAGTTTCAATTGTTTCTCTATTTGAGCCAAGAGGATTCCTGCAAGGAGTGCAGTCGAATTTGTCCGCAAGGAGTGCGTTGACAGAAGGGTTCAATTAGAGATAACTTTTGTCCTCATTTCCTCGAAGGTGCAGTTGGGCATAGGAGCCATGCAAGGAGTGTGCAGGCTGGTTAAAGGTCTCAGGGTTGCGAACCTGAGTGAGGAATTGAAAGACTGTTGCTGTAAGAGTGCGCAGAGTCGAGAGACTTCAACACCTAGACGATTGTTGAAGGTATGCCGCAAGGAGTGCGTGCAAGATGATTATCTTTCTGAGGACTTGAGAGTCGAGAAGAAGCTCAGGAGGTATAGAACCTTGAGAAATCACCAAGGGAAGCACAGGAAGTTTGTGCCTTGAAGGCTTGCAAGAAGCGTCATAGGCTTGCGAGCAGGAGACGAGTTTCGTGGGGAAGAACGAAATATTTTCGCAGAATCATCAGAGGAAGAACAGATGGTCGAAATCCTCTGAAGAGATTTTGTGAAGTTTCGAGGGCCGTTGGATCTTGCGAAGGTGCAAGGAGGTTACGTCGAGAATGTCTGGATGTTTAAAGCTCAGAAGAGGCAGATCCATCGATCCCGAGTCACAAGGACCGTCATATCTACACGTGATATCGTGTATCAGGGATTCATGAGTCGAAGCTCCAAGTTTGTGCAACAAGAATTGCGATATCGCGATCCGCGATATCCCGACATGATCAGAACCGTCCATCAGTAGGGACGCATGTCAGGATATCCAAGGAAGTCGAGTTTTGGAGAATCGGGGTTTTCATGGACAGAGTATTCTTACAGCTTGGAATCACAATCCGTGATATCCCGACAAGAGATTTGTGTGGGTGACAGCAGGGGATAGTGGAGGACAAGTGGCGTACCATATCGGGGATCGGGAAAAGGTAATACCCGAAACCTTTGGCATCAAGATTCATGATCCCGCAAATCCTGAAATCCCGATAGAGACGACGAGAGGTGGAAAATTTAACCCACGCGTGTGCATCGGAGTATCGGCACATCGGATTTTGGGGAATCGTGAGGCATAAAACACGCGAGCACAAAATTCGCGAAATCACGAATTTCGTTTTCCCGAACTTAAGGGAGATCTTTTTAAGAGTTGTTGTGGGTAAGGAAAATTCCCGATAGGGAGTTAGAAGAACATTTGAGTTCTTCAGGCCGAGAGGAAAAAGAAGATCCTGTGAGTGTGCGTGGACCTTCCGACCTGCGGGTAGTGAAGGGGTCGTGTTGCCGTCAGAGTGGTATCAGAGTGAGAATATTTCTTTTCTTTCTGTAGCAAAGAAGAAGGAGAATTCGACATGCCGCTCAGGAGAGAAAGGAAATCACCTAATCCATAAGATAGGGAGGTGCGAAGAAGAGACAGGAAAGTAGTCAATCCAGAAATGGAGAGACAAATGCGTGATCTCCGAGCGAGACTTGAAGACATGGAGACAGCGCAAAGGCGCACAGACAGTGCAAGGGATCTCAGTGATTCCGAGAGTGAAGTAGAGGCTGAACGTGAAGAAGAAGTTGCAGCTGAGGACGCAGCGAATGAATGCCTAATTAAAGCTATTGCTAGGATGGGTGTAAAGCCAAAGATGGACATTCCAGTCTACAAGGGAAACTTGGACGTAGAAGAGCTTCTAGATTGGATTAGAGCTCTTGACACCTACTTCGATTATGAAGATGTTGAAGAGGATAAGAAGGTCAGGCATGTTGTCACACACCTGAAAGGACGTGCAACATTATGGTGGGACGAGCTACAAGCAGATAGACACTGCAAAGGCAAGCAGAAGATCAAGAGTTGGGATTGAATGATTGCAAAGATGAAGGAAAAGTTCATCCCAAGAGACTATCAAATTACTCTGTTCAGGAGGATGCAAAACCTGAGACAGAAGCTGATGACAGTGAAAGAATACACAGAGGAATTCTATCGACTAAACATCAGGGTAGGTCATCGAGAGAGCGATTATGAGAAGGTTGCTAGATATATGACTAGCCTGAGATATGATATCCAGGATGAGATGAGCATGGTAACCATCCGAACCGTGGAGGATTCTTATCAAATGGCTTTGAAAGCTGAATAGAAGCTGAGCTGTAAGCAAGGTTAGCAAGGCCGAGGCAGAAGTCAGCCCAGAGGCAAGTCGGTTTCCCAAGATAAATATCAAAAGCCCAAGGAGGAATGGAAAAAACCTCAAGGTAAATTTGAAAGAGGTGGAAACTCACAGAGAGGGCCATACGTCGAACAGAGAGGGAATCATAATGATCAAAAGGGAGATTATGTTGACGCAAACACTTTTCCTTGTACCAGAGGTAGAGGAAGAGGAAGAGGTGGAGTGATCACTTGCTTCACATGTGGAAAGAATGAGCACAGGTCATTTGAGTGTCCAGAGAAAAAGAGGGACAGTGGAGAAGCTCACATCGCCGAAGCACAGAGGCAGGATGTTGAGGCCGAAGATGCAGAAGGTGAAGATCGCTTGCAATGCATAAAGTCCTTTTGACACCCAAGAAGGAGGTGGAAAGCTCAGTCCAAAGGACCAAACTGTTAAGGT
>ML778479.1:141302-158688 GCA_009831015.1 Picea engelmannii | reverse complement strand
TATCGCATAGGGACATTGCAACCCATCCTGACGTTGGGCACTCCCTTTCCTCATCATATCCTACAGGAAATAGACTTTCCTTCGAGTCTCAATGACTTGGCATGTTCCATCCTTCGACTAAAAGGCGACATTCACACCTACCAAGTATTCTCTATAACCTTCTCTTTCAAATCAGATGGAAGAATTTTTCCTTTGCATTGCATGTTTGGTTCTGATTTAGAATTTGATAAATGATATGGCATTGGCATGACGAATGTAGGCTGAGCGGAGCCGTGGAGAAAAATCTTCGTGTATATCGTGTTATATGAAAGATAATCCTGGGTCAACAGAGGAAGATGCTGTTACTTATATCAACGGCATGGTCAACAAATCACTCAAAGAACTAAATTGGGAGTTTCTGAGACCCGACAGCAATGCTCCGATCACTTCCAAGAAACATGCTTTTGACATTCTGAGAGCTTTCTATCACCTTTACAAACACCGAGATGGTTTCAGTGTTGCTAGAAATGAAATAAGGAATTTGGTCAAGACAACCGTCATTGAGCCTGTGCCTTTATGAAACTGTATTATCTTAAAAAGTTTGGGCATTTTGCCAACAAATGTTGGAAGAAGCAGGCAGACGCTGGAAAACAGTTTGCACATATAGCAAATGAGTCTGAGTTTGATCAAAATCCTGTGGTTTTGACTTGTAATGTTACTCAGGAAAGTTCTAAATATATTTTGTTTTTGGATAGTGGTTATAGTAACCACATGACTGGTAATAAAAACTTATTTTTTTTTATTGATACTAGTATTCAGTCTGAAGTAAAACTGAGAAATGACTGTATGGTTATAGACAATGGTAAAGGTGTAGTTCCAGTTTACACTAAGAATAATGAGAGAAGAAATATTGATGATGTTTATTTTGTACCTGGTTTAAAATGCAATCTTATTAGTGTTGGATAGTTGTTGGAGAAAAAGTACACAATGTTCTTCAAGAACAAGGTATGTACAATCTATGATAAATTACCTAACAAACAGTTGATTGCAAGAGTAGACATGACCAAGAATAGAATGTTTCCTCTTGTTATGAGAAACGATTTGAGTGGTTCTTTGAATGCTTATAAAGATAGAAACTTAGATGAATCTTGGTTATGGCATTTAAGATATGGTCATTTACATTTTGGTGGCTTAGATCTGTAGAATAAACAAATGGTAAAGGGGTTACCTTATATTCAACAACCTACAAGCTCTTGTGAGAGTTGTATATTTGGAAAACATCACAAAGAGAAATTTGTTTCAGGTGTTTCCTACAAAGCAAAAGCTCCATTGGAAAATGTTCACACGGAATTATGTGGACCTATGAAAACACCTTCTTTAACTGGTTGAGTTTATTTTATGACTTTCATTGATGATTTCAGTAGGAAGACTTGGTTGTATTTGTTGAAACAAAAATCCGAAGCCATTGATGTTTTTAAGAAGTTTAAGTCTATGGTTGAGAATGAGAGTGGGCAAACCATTAAAATATTAAGGTCTGACAGAGGAGGTAAATACAAACTTAATGAATTCATTGAATTTTGTGATCTTCATGGAATTAAAAGGCAATTTATTGCTCGATATACTCCACAGCAGAATGGAGTGGCTGAAAGGAAGAATCAAACCATCATGGATATGGCTTGAAGCATGTTGAAAGAGAAGCATATTTCAAATGAATATTGGGGAGATGCGGTTTTTTGGTCTATTTTTATCTTGAATAGAAGTCCGACCAAGACCATAAGGGATCGTGTACCTCATGAAGCCTGGGATGGTAAGCCTTGCACTATTTCTCATTTCAAAAATTTTGGATGTGTTGCATTTGCGCATGTACCTACAGAAATGAGGAAGAAGTTTGATGATAGAAGTGAGAGATGTATCTTTGTTGGATACAGTGAAGAGTCTGGGGCATATAAACTCTACAATTCCATCACCCAGAGATATGTAATCAACAGAGATGTTCAATTTAAAGAAGATGAAGTCTGGGATGGAAGTATTGACAAGTCAATTTTAGAGCGAGTTGTGTTACCCCGTGAAGATGATGATGCAGCTGAGCAGACTGATGGAGATGGACAGATGGTTCGACATGCACATACGCCTGCAGCAAGAAGTCCAACAAGGCAAGCACCGAATATCATCTCATCTCAATTTAGAATGCCAAGAACTCATGAGCGTGGCGAGCCATCTGGACATGGTGGACATCAATCAGATTCACAGGGAAGTAGTGAATCAAATCCCACTTTAGCTTCATAGACTATAATCTTAAGAGAATTGTATGATCAAAATGAAGAAGTAGATCACATTTCAAATTTTGTATTAATGGCATGTGATCCTGTAAGTTTTGATGAAGTTGCTAAAAAAGATGTCTCGATAAAGGCAATGGATGAGGAGATTGATTCCATTGAAAGAAATAACACTTGGGATCTTGTAGATTTACCTAAAGGTAAGAAGAGAATTGGTTTTAAGTGGGTTTGTAAGACTAAGTTGAATGCAGATGGTGAAATTGAAAAGTATAAAGCAAGACTTGTAGCTCAGGGGTTTTAGTCAGCAACCTGGCATCGATTAAAATGAAACCTTTTTTCCTGTAGCAAGGATTGACACAGTAAGAATGGTCTTAGCTATTGCAGCTCAGAATAAATGGATCATGCATGAGAAGGATGTCAGGTCTGCATTCTTAAATGGATATTTGGAAGAAGAGGTTTATGTAAGACAACCTCCAGGTTATGAGATTGATGAGCATAGAGATAAAGTTTACAAGTTGAGGAAAGATTTATATGGATTGAAGCAGGCATCCAGAGTTTGGTATAGCAGGATTGATAAATACCTGATCAGTGTTGGATTCAATAGAAGTCCATATGAACCAACTTTGTATACAAAGGTAAACCAGAAAGGTAAAATTTTGATTGTTTGTTTGTATGTAGATGACATGATTTTTACTGGAGATCTATCTGTAGATGATTTTCAAAATACCATGAAAACAGAGTTAGAGATGACTAATTTAGGATTGATGAAGTATTTTCTTGGAATTGAAGTGGAGCAATCTAATGATGGCATTTTCATTTGTCAAACTAACTATGCAAATGAAGTTTTGAAAAGATTTAGAATGTTGAATTGCAAGCGAGTTGCAACACCAATGGAAACTGGTATTAAACTTACCAAGTATGATGAGGGATCATATGTTGATCCAACTCTGTATAAGAGGCTGGATGGAAGTCTTATGTTCTTAACAACAACCAGACTTGATATCATGTTGGTTGTAAGTTTAATTTTGAGATTCATGGAGACTCCAAACAATACTCATTGCCAATAAGGAAAGAGGATCATGAGATACATTGTTGGAACAATCGATTTTGGTATCTGATACACATCAAGCTTAAACTTTGAACTGATCAGATATACTGATAGTGATTTTGCAAGTTCCATTGATGACAGGAAAAACACATCTGGGTATGTGTTCAGTCTTGGATTTGGAGCGGTGCCATGGGCATCAAAGAAATAGCCCATTGTGACTCTATCTTCTACTGAGGTAGAGTATGTTGCAACAACTGCTGCTACATGTCAAGCTGTGTGGATGAGAAGGGTCTTGAATGAATTGTTGCATGACCAGAATGATACAACCCAAATTGTCTGTGACAATAATTCTGCCATTGCACTGTCAAAGAATCACGTCTTTCACAAACAGAGTAAGCACATTGATACAAGGTATCATTTCATTCAAGAGCTAGTAACTGCTAAAGAGATTTCCATTCAGTTTTGCAGATTTGAAGAACAATTTGCATACATATTTATGAATCCTTTGGGAAATGAACTGTTTAAAATTCATAAAAGAAATATTGGGGTCGGCAAACTGTAATGCATTGTTTACAACAATTTTGTTCTATATGTTTTAGTTTGTTTTTCTCTGAAATGATTAAGAGGGAGTATGTCAAAAAGTAATCATTTCACCGCCTCTTTGTAAACGGTGAATTGGTAGCCGTCTTGACCCTTCAAGACTTGAAGATTAACCACTGATTACAATTTTGTCTTACATTACCTTAAATGGTGGCCGCCTTCACCTTTCAAAGCAACCAGACACCAACACCGCCTTGATTAAACCTTTTAGAAAATCAAAGGGACATTTTGTTAGTGTTTAAATACCACATTTGAAATTGTAATTCTAGACATACAAGAGGTTGAAAACATTTTTGAATCGAATTGGTTATTCCGTGTTTAGAGGTTTATTTTGGGTATATATTTTGTTTTACATTGAGTTTGTGAACTCGTTTTATTTCTTGATAAAATTTGTTTTTGAACAAACACAACAATTATTTGGTTTTATTGATTGTGAACCGTATCCCACATTTATTCGGCGTTTTTGGAAATTCAACAATTATAATGTTGTTTCTGTTTGTGCGTTGGGTATTTGTAAATACTTAACCCCGAATTTCTATAAGCCATATTTAGCATTTTGAATTTTAATTGTTAAAGGGTGCGTGGAGTTCCTTACTTTCAAAAACTCCGAATCCGAAATTGTGGGCCCCAAAGTTTGTACGCATTTCGCAAATTCGGCATTTGTTATTTTGTTTTGCTTTTGCTTACTTTCAAAAACTCCGAACCCCGAACTCCAATTTGCCTGGGCCTACAGCTTTCTCGCGATTTTGCGATTCGGCAATCTTTGGGGAGTTTTGTTTTGGGTCGGTAAACGTGGAAACCCCGAACCCCGACTGATCCCCGGTTATTTACAGACCAAAATTTTTTGAGCTCTGTTCAGATGTTTACTGTGTAAATTGATTTTTTTAATTATTTGAAAACATTTTTTCAGTAATTGGTTGTTGAAACCAACCCATATTTGCATTTGGTACAAATTAATTCTCTACTATTTTCTGTACTTAAACTGATTGATTAAGCGTCCGGAGTATCCAAATATCACCATATCGAAATTATTACATTCATGGAAAATGTACAGCAGCCCATGCTATCTGTTTTGCTTCTATTTGTTATTTGTCTGTCCATTGAATTTTGCAGCGTGTTTAATGTTAAATACATGATATGGTGGATGAAATAGCCGTTTCTTTTAAAGTGCAGTACAATCACTTTCTATGTCGCCTCTAAAGTCTAAATTCTACTGTGGTTTTCCATCGTTTTTGTCTTGATGTGACTTCTTCTTTTCTAATTCAATGGATAGGTCTGTGATCTACTTCATAGCATTAACTGAAATATCTTGACATCTATAGACAATGTTTATACGTTTCAAACAGTGGCGTAATTTGATTGAATATAATGCATAGTAAAACAAACTTTTTGGATCACAGTTAGTTTCAATGAATTAGGTTAATTTGGGAGTAATTTTTTCTCTCAAGTTTAGTTTTTAGGTAAAAAAATAGATCTAAATCAGGTCATTTTTTCATAGTCTAAGTTTCACATTAATCAAAGTTTCATGTATTTTAGAGCATTACTTAGAAATTCCAACCTAGATACTCAAAACATCCATCAGAATTCGGAATTAACCAAAAATTTAAAAACTGACTATTAGACTAAACAGCAAAAATTACTCCCAGAATTAGCCCACTCCCTTTTAGACTAGTGAAACCACATTTAAGGCAGAGAACTTTTCAGTCCAGCTATTTATACGATTTATACATAATTATGCATGATTCAATCAATGGATAATTATGATTCAATCAATGGATAGTCTATATCTCAAGCAATCTGAACTGTCCAAATAAAATATACATAACTCATTAGATCTGATCGGAAGGCAAAACTTTTTTTTTGACAATGGATAGTGACCAACTATGAAATATCTTTTCGCAAACTGGATAACACTATGAATTTACCAAAGGCTGGCGCGGTGAGCAGTGGAGTAAGGTGGTGAGATCCATACTTCAATGGAATTGCAGCTATATAGATGGACGTCAATTTGCTAGTCTAACGGCGAAAAGAAGGTAACACTGCCCAAATTCATTTTACGCATAGTTTTAACGTAGCACATCTTAATCACACTATGTTGAAAGAGCTACAGAAAAGCGCCTAATCCGGCCGTTTATACTAATTTTTTCAATGCTTTATAGTTATTTTTAAAAAAGTGTAACAAATAATGATAAGAATAGGTAAAAATATAAATAAAAGCATATTTATATATATCAAAGAGAAAAAGAGATAAATACAATAGTTATATAAATAGAAGATATGATATTAGCCATAGTTTCAAAGAATTATTTTCAACTAGGAACTTTGATCAACAAAGGAAGAAGCAAGTATGACCTTTATAAACATTCATGAAGGAAATGTGATTGATATATTACTAATTCTAGATTTTAACTAAGGAATTATGATTAACTATGATCTTATTGTTGCTAAGTGGGTAAGAGTCCTTGTTCTCAATTAAAGTTTATGTTAGTTATAGTTTCAAAGAACTTTCTTGACCATGAATTAGGACTAAGAAAATTTTGGTCAACAAAGTTCTCATGGATTAGAGTTCATATGCCCTTCATAACTCCTTGGTCAAATTTCTTGCGGGTTAAGAACTCTAACCAATGTTTTTTTGTCAAATGTTGATAAAGAAGAACTTTGACCAAGTTCATGTCCATGTGCCTTCATTTAGAGTTCTTGTCAATGAGAGTTCATGTTAGTGATAGTTCCAAGGAACTTTCCTAAATAGTTACTTTGACCATGGAACAATGAAGGAACCTATGACCAATGAACTATGATCCTCTTTTTCCCTCATTGATTGAAGTTCCTATATTGATGTTGGATCTCATCGATTATAGTTCATGTTGATCATATTTCTATAGAATATATTGACTAGGAACTCTAACTAACAAAGGAAAGAGAAACTATGAAAGATATGAACATTGATAAACAGACTATGAAGAAGAAGAATTTTGATGAATTAAATTTAATCAATAAGAACTCTAACCATAAGAACCATCACTCATGACGGAACTTTGAACTAAGGAATAAGAATAGGAACTTAGTGAGAGTTCCCGTCGATAATATTTTCCATCCTATCGGTCCTAATTTCACGGAACTTTATTAACGAGGAAATTTAACAATGCTGGATTGAACTATTACCTACAAAGAAACCATAACAACATGAACTTTGGTTGACAGGAACTTTGATCAAGGAACTACGACCAACAAAAACTTTCACAAAGGAACTATGATTGAATAAGATCCTCTCGTTCCTTCATTGGTTAGACTTTCTATCCTCACATTACTCATATAATTTAGAGTCCCCATATGTAACAGTTCTAGGGATCATTCCTAACCAAGAACTATGACCAAGGAAACTTCGACCAACATTGTTGGTATTGGTTAAGAGTTTCTACCAGCCAGATTTCATAGTCCCTTCACAATTCCCTCATTAGAGTTATTGAACAATAGGAAATTTGACCAATGTTTGTCAACTAAAGTCCCTGTTGAAAAAGGAATAGTTGTGACCAATAACGAATTTGACCAAGTCATCCTATTCATAGTTATAGGGAACTTCCCAACTAGGACTTCTAATAAAGAAACGAACAATGAACTACAACTAACATGAACGCTGATGAAGGAACATTGACCAACAATTGGATATAATATTTGATCAATAGAAACTCTAATGAAGGAACTATAATTGACTATGAAATATAACTGACATGAGATCTATCAAATGAACTCTGACCAATGTTTTTCAATGAGAGTTCCTATGGAAAAAAGGAAGTATGTCTAATAAGAAGTTTGATCGAGTCCATATTCCTATTCCTTTGTTTAGAGTTCCTGTCACTCATAGTTCTAACTTTTGTAACCATGAACTTTGACTATGATCTATGAAGGAAGTATGGCTAAAAAACTATGATACCCTCATTCCTTCATTAGTTAAATTTTATGTCCTAATGTCCATACTTTTAGGGAACTTCCTCACTAGGAGCTCTAATCCATAAAGGAACAATTATCTATAACTAACAAGAACTTTGATGAAGGAACTATAACCAACGATCAAATAGGATCTTTGATCAATAGAAACTATAACGAAGGAACTATATTTGACTATGAAATCTAACTGACATGAGTTATATCAAACGAGCTATCATTGACTATGATCTTCTTGTTCCTTTTTCCATCAGATTTATTGTCATTACATTCCTTCATCAAGAAACTTTAAAGGAATGCCCTAACTAAGAACTCTAAACAACAAATGAGAAATGAACTATAATCAACAAGAGAGTTGATGAAGATATTATCACTTACAACCGATAGGGACTCTAACTCATAGAAAATATAATAAAGGAACTATGATTGATTATGAATTGTAATTGAAAAGAGCTCTAAAGAATGAAATATTGATGATAATGATCGGGAACTACGACTAAGAAAACTCTAGCCAATAAAGGAAGAAGCAATTGACTGATAGGAACTTTAATGAAGTAAGTATCACTAACAATACATAGGAACTATCACTGACTATCAACTCTAACAAAGGAAATATAACCAATATGGTCCTCCTTTTCCTTACACTCTATAAGAGTTCATATTTTGATGTTGGCTATGTTAGTCAGAGTTCCTATCAAAGCTATTGGGCATAGTTCACAGTCAACTGATAGCCTCGTAGTGAGAGTTAACCAAAAGGAACTTTGACCAACATTTGTTAGTCAAAAGTTTGTCATATTTTCTATTCGAAAGAGGAACCATGACAAATTTTGTTTCCTTGTTCCTTCATTTAAATTTATTATCGGTTAAGGTTCCAGTGAAATTTCTTAACCAAGATCTTTGACTACAGACATAGAAAGAAATTATGATTGATGAACTATGATAAGACAATGAATCTAGGAAGAAACTGTGATTGATGAAATATTTTCATCTTGTTCCTTCATTGGTTAGAGGCTAAGGGTTAATGTAGACATTTAATCTAAATAAGTAAGTTATTATTTTGTGCATCCATATATTCATCATTAGTCCAAATGTTAAATGGTTGAAGGTTGTCCCTATTAGTCAACTAATGAGACTCCACCTCTTCATCAAGCATATAATTATCTTCATTATTTATGTATATAGAAACTTTTCAAAAATATTTTGACAAGCCACACTTTTGTTGTCCATCAAGTATCCCATTGAAAGATAGAGACTATATCAATAGCATAAGTGTTAAACTTACTTGACACATTCGACCTTTCTTTTGCACTTGAAACATAATTTTTATTGACATTATAGTCCCCATGCAACAATGTTTGTCCATCACGAATGGACAATGGAGTGTGACCACTAAGAAATCCTATACATGCAACAATGTTTGTCCATCACGAATGGACAATGGAGTGTGACCACTAAGAAATCCTATACTAGTAACAATTTGTTTTGTTGAATAAGTGAGTACGTATTGTATGACCAAACTTCCTGCATGCTCTTTTAGAATGACAAATATACCTAATCCCAGTTGCATTGTTTTAAGAAAAAAAATAACTTCGTAGATACCCACCATAGATAAAATGTCCTAGGTAGTTTTGTTTCCATATCTTCCATAGTTCATATACGTATTGACGTCACCACACAAATAAATACCATTCCTTCCCCATACCACTATTGTTAATCATTAATAACATGTTCAATAAGCTTTTAATTTCATTCAGTAAACAAGATTATAAGACACCACACAAAGAGATGTGATTCAAATGACAAAGTTGTTGAAGCAGAATATACTTAAAAAAAAATATGGCGTGGAGACATGGATTCCGTGAGTAACTACCAAAAGAAGACATGTAAACTCTCAAATTCACGGATACCAAAGAAATATTGTAAATAAAATGCTCTAGAATACGAATGATGTGGGGTTTCCCACCCACAGAGAAGGAAATTACACAAAGTTAAACTCACCTTTTATTATGAAAATGATAAACTTTTATAGTTTTACATAAAGGAAACTTCCTCAACAAACTAAGGGGAGAAATTGTATTTAGATACAATAAACTAGGATCTAAGCATAATAGAAGGGATGGTTTGAGAAAATATCTTAACTACCCGTTAAGACTAAGAAACAAAAAATGATTGAACAAACAAATAATAACAATAATATCATAATTATAATATTTGGATATGAAAATACATATGCAAATCATATGGATTAGAATCCCTATCATTCCTCCCAACCATAGAAGCATTGGCCTCCAATGCTATCAAGGGAGAGGGAAAATGTTATTGTTTCAGTGAATGATGTAGACACTAATAAGGTAGAAGTGGTAAATGTCTAATGAAACCAGTGAGACAAAAACCTACAATTGAAATTGTGGAAACCAAACTCTATATGTATAATGTAAATCAACATAATGGAACCCAAATCTATATAGAATCAAAAGAATGTTGAAAACCAACTGAAATTATCCCAACCAACATGATGCTAAAACACCATACAAAGCGGTGTGATTCAAATGACAAAGTTGTTGAAGCAAAACATACTCCAACAAATATATGGCATTGATACATTGAGTCCCTAAGTAACTGCCAAAAGAATACATGTAAACTCCAAGAGTCATAGATACCAAAGCAAGCTTCTACAGAAAATTATTTGATAACAATGATGTGGGATTTCCCAATGAAGTGGGGAATCCCACTCATGAGTTGAGTTCATACATATAAAAAAATTATACAAACTTAGACTACTTTTTACTAAGAAAATAATAAACTTATAATTTTACATAAATAAAACTTCCTCAACAAACTAACGAGAGAAAATATCTCCAGATCCAACAAACTAAGATCTAAGAACAATACAAGCAATAGCTTGAGAAAAGATATATAGTATGCCAATAAATATATATTGACAGGTTTGAAATCTCCCTTTGTCAAGAATAGGGGTTACCCTCGGTAAGAATTCCCAATTAGACCTCTCACTGTTTGGAATAGGGAACCGCCCGACAACCATTTACAGTTTGGGAGGCCCAGTCCACCAATGAAGATGAATGATGGATGGTTATGAAAATGGAAGGTGTAAATGAACACTATGTAAATGCAGGTCTAATCTATTTCTAATCTATCATATCCTAGCTAGGAGTGGATTAACTGATGAAGATGAATGATGGATGTTTATGAAAATGGAAGGTGTAAATGAACACTATGTAAATGCAGGTCTAATCTGTTTCTAATCTATCATATCCTAACTAGGAGTGGATTATCATAATCGAATGAGTTGTAATGAAACTAAACCCTTCTTAAAGCCCCTCTTTAATAGTTGTCATGAAGGTGCAAATTTAGAAATACATGCATGCACATACATAACCAAAAAAGTATAAATCATATCTATGAATACATCAACAACTCATGTACTCAAGGAATATAATATAAAAAAGGGTAACAAAATTGTAAGAGTAACATAAATTGCATCATATTAGTCCATAAACAAACATGTCCTTACAACCCACGTGAACAAGATACATTCCTCTTAAAATAGTTCACAACAAAACAACGACACATGCACGTTCTTCTCTCCATAAAAATATGGCCTTGTCGGCTTCTCAGTATTAATAGTTTAGCAATAGTACATCCAAGCTCCATGGAAAACTCCTTAGTTTTAGTTGACATTGTCTTCCCAAAATAGTTCAGAAATCTAAAATGTTTGAAGATCCAAAAATCTCTTTCTTTGGGTACAATTTTAGTATTTATTGAGGCTCAATGTGACTCTTGTCCTTGGACCTTCTTCTAACAAGAGTGGGCCACCATATATTTCGACCACAAGTACCATGAAGACTGGTATGGACATGGGAACATCTTCGTTATTTGATTTTGACAGTATCATCATGGGGTTAAGATCTCATCCTAGGTCTGCCATTCACATTATGTATTCCTTGTTGCTCCTCTATCATTGTGGAGTGGTTTCTACTGTTGTTTTGTCGTCCTTGATGAGTATTGCATCACCAAGACGTTGAGTATGACCTCTTGTCAGCATTAGTTATGTGGTTCCATTCAACATACAACATATGAGAGTAACTCCAAATAAAATATTAATACTAATCATTCGAAATCATATAATTGAAGCATTAATTATTGAAAATTCGTATAAGCTTCCCTGAATTCGATGATCTCTGGCTCTTTTGATCATGATGACGTCATGCGTCCTTGTGGCCGTTGACAAGGTGTCAGATATTCATACTTGAAAACATAGATAATTGATAATGAATTTCTTCAATCGTATAACTGGGAAGTTGTAGATCTAACAAATACTTTTCCAACTGTATTTCAAAATATGAACAACCGTCTCAAGGGATCATATTCCTTTTTGAAGGAGTGAGTGGTAACTCCTCCCATTTGCATCAGAGGATTTAATGGAAACTCCTAGTATGGTTTCATATATCAAGTCATGAACTTCGAGTCATCGAAATTAGGGCCACAACATGATCTCCTTTGGGCACTAGCTATCTAATGATAAGATTGTGATATCTAATGTACAGAAAAAAAAATGTGCCCTATTTACTCCCTCCAACACACACTTAATCTGGTCGTAGACATCAATGTGTTGGGATACCAGGAATGGCAAGTTACATTTACCTTTGTTTAGCAACAATTAGCGAGTTTAGGATTTCGTCGAAAACATGAATCCAGGCGAGGCCAAAGGTTCATTGACATTGTGTTGGTTTCTAGATTGAGTCTTGGATTGTAGCGTTCTTTCATAACATCAATGACAATGGTTATCTTGTTCAAAGTTGTGAGTCCGATAGTTGACGCCATAGTTTCAGCTTGTCGAGATGGAGTCAATGCCATATCTCAAGAAAACCCATTGCTCGATCGATTAAAACCCACATCTGTATATAAAACAATTGTCATTCTTTCTGTGATTGAGGTACAAGCCGAAATCGTTTATTATCACTGGATTATGACCTAGTTTTCAACGATTGTGTTTACTTAGTTCGAGCTCAAGCGTTGAAGAGCGTTGGGGTGAGTCGATCCCTTTTTTCTCCACTCCACCTCATGCTACTTAATGTATAGCATAGGTTTCCCTCCACTTTAATATGTAATGGTTAGTGTATATTTAAAGGGGATCTCGTTAGATTCAAATGTTAAAATGTGGAGGGGGTCGTCAGTTTCCTCCCTTCCCTTCTCCGTTTAAAATTACAATCAAAGTCCATTCACATGCTTAAGAGTTCATCTTGGGAACTGGTCCAATGAGAACTGATGAACATCATGCAGACTGGTCCGATGAGAATCCGTGATGTTCCTGGAAAGTCTTACGATAGGAACCGACAATGTTCTGTGCACTACTTCTAAATATCTCAACGCTCGCGACCACAACTTCTCCGCTCTCATTGCCAGAGTTCATGATAACTCCTCTGCTCACATCGCTGCAGTTCACAAGAAGTGTTCTGATTTAAGATTTGGGGTTTATTCGCTGGCATTTATGATATGACTGACCTTTACGTGGTAAGTATTTTAGAGGTGGAATTCGAGACAATTTTTGCAACAACCGATCAGCCAAGAGTGGAAGTTGGCTACATCAACCCTAATCGTGGTGGTCTTTTCTCCGATTTTGTAGGTTTCTATCAGATTTTGTGGGCTTCTATCTACCATTTTGTGGGCGTTTTTCTCAGATTACGTGAGCCTTTCTCAGATTTCGTGGGCTTCTATCACATTCTGTACGCTTTCCATTAAAGTTCACTTAATATTGGGCATACTTTCACCTAAAAGTGATAATCACTACTACAAAATATTGTTTATATTATCAATTGKGTCTAGTTCTAATGGATAAKAAGAAGTGTTAGTCTMTTCRCTTGAATTCAAATCCTTTTTATAACATATTTTATAAARAACCTRTATCAAACAAAATGTAGATGGAAATAAATCTAATAAATAAGGCTTCCATGGTCTATAACTTAATCAAATAAATAATTTGGGATCTTCTTGGAGACTTGTCCATCGTGACTACAAACACTCACAGTTTATGGTTGTTATAATTTTGTTTCCACGGGCTTTATTTTATTTTAAACTAATCTTTATATTAAAAAAATGATTTATGTTTCAGTTTAAATACTTTTGATTTCTTAAATTCTTTGTAAAAAAATATTACTACATGATGTTATTGAGAGATATTTTCTATAATATAGTATAAAGAAGATGTATAATTCCTTCCATATTCAACATGGATTTGATATGTGGAATTTAAAAATATATATAAATAACAAAAAGAAAAAACAATATGGACCATAAATAAATATGTTAAGGTCCAATTTAAATAATTTTTTATATAAATTATATATATTTAATTTTTTTCTTTACATATATATAGTTCCAACATGAGTGAGCCTAATGGTTATGAATATGTATTTCCTCCTCGGAGGTCACATGTTCAAATCCACCCACATACATTTGAAACAAACTACAAATTATATATAAAAATTAACATAAATTGTTATGTTCTACCTTTATTACTTTTTCTTTACATATTCACACATACAGATTTGATTATCTTTAAAGAACTTACATTTAGAAAATATAAAGTACAATATTTAGTTTTAGTTTAATTTGGGAAAATATATTTATCTACATAAAATGCATCTTAATTATATGTGATAGAATGGTTAACACTTAGATTTTAAATAATTATTATAGATAAATAAATTCATATAAAAATATAGTAGCATTTATTTTATTAATTTATCTAACAAGTGTTGCATGGCATGGTAGTGAAGTCCCTACCGGGTTGATTTGGGGATAAATGCAGAAGAATGAGGAAAAAGTAACAGGGGCAGATGGCAATTGTAGTTCATATGTGGCAAGCAATATGAAGGACAGGTAGTAAGCATGCAATAAATGGCATACTCTTTATATGGGCGAGTAGAAAAAAAGTATTAAACACAATTTTATGACATTTATATCAAAAAAATAATAAGCTTATTACATTTTGCTGGAAATTTTATATATATGTGTGTGTGTGTGTGTGTGTGTGTGTGTGTGTGTGTCAAATATGATATCTCAAATTTAAATAAGTGATTTATCTCAAATTTAATTTTAAAAATAACCAAGCAGAAAAAGATATGCATCAGGAAAAAAGAGAATTGAAATAATCTAGGAGCACATAAATATAAAAGGAGACAAAAAAAATAGTTTTATTTGGAATATATCAAAAATAAATAGTTTGCTACATATTCCTGGAAATTTAAATGTGTTAGTCATATAGAGTGGGATTGGCACTCCCGCGGACCATAGGAGAAAATATGTACAAGAAATAGGACTGTGGAAAGAAGAATTTGGAGATGATAGACTGTAATACCTGAAAAGTAGAAATGGGAAGATATCAGTCTTTGGGTAGAGATTTCTATTCAGAGAAGGTGGAATAACTGGATTGATAAACAAAGGAAGATCAATATAGACTTACAACAATGGTACATATAAGTATTTTTGCTATTTGCTTGTTGATACCTTTTCCTGTTGGCTTTAGTCACCGACCCGCTTGAATAACTTGATTGATGAACAAAAGACTTACAACAATGGTCCATATAAGTATTTTTTCTATTTTCTTGTTGATGCCTTTTCCTGTTGGATTTCGTCGATGACCTGATTCAAGTTCGTTTCGACGAATTCTTCAATGTAGCTTCTCAAGGGGGTGACGTTGATGTCATTCCAGATTTTAATGATGAAAAGTTCATTTTCTAATTCACTTAAACCATAGAAAGATTAGACAGAGCCCGATGAATGTCTCCATTCTGTACTGAATAACGGAATAGCCAGTTGTCCATGTGATCTTCATGATATACAAGAATCCTGTAAAATGTTTCTAAAGACAGCGCCTTAAAATTATCAACTTGTTTATCAAAAGCTTCCTTGGTTAATGCCAATGAGTTGACAATTAAGTTGGGGTCCTAGAACTCGTTGGTCCTTCTGGCTAAGTCTATTTTGGTGAGTTTTTTTAATAATGTTTCTTTCTTTGATATTGCTTGCTCACATGATTGGACGATGAGATACAACTTCTTCATCTTCTCTTTCCAGCATGCTTCTAATTGAGTGAGTTGTTTTTTGGAGGGGAGATCATGTTGTCTTCTTGTCGTGTATTCCATGTTGTTGACATGAAAGGAAAAGGGGATGAGCGTGTCCAAACATAAAGTTTCTTCATTTTAAAAATCCATCTGCAGAAGTTCGAGCAAATTATGTGCCCTACTTCCCAGGGAATCCATATTTTGTGATGTTTCCCAAGACTTAGTAATCAGTTCCATTATTTTCTTAATATTTTTCTTCACATATCTTCTACATGATGCGAGGAAGCTTGAGGAGACTCTTAGCATTGTTACAAGGGTGCAGGGCGTCACAGGCATGGGTATTGCCAAAGGACTGCCAAGCAATGGCATAGGAATCAAAGCTTCCTCTAATTACTTGATCTGATCCTTTAGTCTGGCATTCTTGTCCTCAATGACTCCAATGGAATCATGAAGAGAATCTATGGTTTCTCTGTGAAGTCTAGAGATTTGGGACGGATGCATATTGGTAAGGTCAACTTCTGAACGATGTTTTCTTATCTTATTTTTTACATCTCTCTTTTCAATAATTAATTTTTTAGATTTGGATTCGAAAACAACACTCTGGAATACGAAGGATTCATCTACGTCAAAAATTTTGGTATCAACTATGTGCATTGAGTAGCTATGGTGAATCACGTCTCTCGAATGATCAAGGTTGCAGAATATGCTATCCAGATCAACGTCAAGATCCATGTTTTCACTCTCAATTCCGGGCTCCTTCGCCTCCCCTACAATTCCTTTTCCCTTCTTCTACATGGAAAGCTTGTGAGAACTATCAATTTTTGGATGTACCTCATCTGTTTGAATAAATTTGGGTTTCTTTGTTACTGTGGCAGGCCGTTGGAGCGATGCTTTGTTATTGTGGTGGTTCTGGTCCTCAGGCATGAAGATGTTCACTGTATCTCTAGAGAACTATTGTGGAGCTGCTTCCAGTAGTTTATGAAAACATCTGTTTGCTCCAAACGCTGGTTGAAATGAACAAATGGAGGGGATAATATAACCCCCTGGAAATGTTGGTTCAATTATTACGAATGGAAAATATCCTCGAGCTCTTCATTGATTAATGACAATCTCTATGCATGTTATATGCTTAATTATTGAATACATAGAAGTGTGAAGGTGGCAGTTACGATGAAGAAAATTTAAGGATTGGAGGTTTCGTGAACGAACCAAGCTGACGATGTGAGAATTAAATTCTATGGTATTTGAAATTAACACTCAGAACGGATAACTAAAAAATCCGCAAATATTAGTTTAATGCGCATTAATGGCATATCTTCTCGAGCATTTTGCCCATCAATGAAAATTTACATGGTCTCTGCACGATGCTATTAGCATTAAAGATTTAGAAACGAGACATATATATATATATATATATATATATATATATATATATATATATATATATATATATATATATA
>ML778479.1:119666-141159 GCA_009831015.1 Picea engelmannii | reverse complement strand
ATATATATATATATATATATATATATATATATATATATATATATATATATATATATATATATAAACATTATTGTTTATTATAGACAGGTGCGAAGGTGATGGAGACGGGGAAGAGCAAGCAAAGAAGGAATGGCCAAGTCTAAAAAGAGGCCAGACGTGATTCAAAATAAGTTTACAGGAGATAATGAGGACAAGTGAGTGTCCAGCGATGAAATTGCATGAGTGGGAAGTTTTGACCGCAAAACGCATAAAACAGAAGAGCGCATGATGGTGCAGTTCAGTGGACGATTTCTATATTTGAGGAATTGTGGAAAAGTGGTTAAGTATGGAATAGGGAAATGTCAGTCTAACTCGTTTTCAGAACTAGGGTTTTAAGATTTCGTGAACGGGCCAAGCCGAGGTCCCGCGAATGACATTCCAGTTCTCTGTAGAGATGAGGATGAATGACCGTGTCATACAAACAACATCTAGAGTTTTGTGATATACAAACTGACAAGAGGACTTGTCGGGTGGCTCAGATTTTATAGAGCATGTACACTCTTTGGATCGCGGGTTCTCATGATGGCGGGCTCAAAATTGGGCCTCTATTACTCTGTGCCTTACAAATAGTACCCAGACTTCCGCGATATACAAATTGAGAAGTGGACTTGTGGGCTCAACATTGCACTTCTATTGTTCTGTGTCCTCAAAAAAACACTCAAAGTTCCATGATATACAAATTGACAGACAGACTCCAGGGCATTGATATTGTACAATTTAAAATTTGATATTGTAAAATTTAATTGGCTGGTTGAACATTGCACTTCTATTGGTCTGTGTCCTCCAAACAACACTTGGAGTTCCACGATATACAAATTAGCAAATGGACTTCCATACTTAGCCACTTTTTGGATGACGAATTCTCGAGCTGGCGGGCTCAAAATTGGGCCTCTATTGTTCCGTGTCCTACAAATAGCACCGAGAGTTCCATGATATACAAATTGACAGAAGGATTCTAGGACTGGTGGGCTCAAGATTGTGATTGTCTACATGTATAACATATAGCATATATGTTATATATCTAACATTATTTTCAAGTACTAAATTATGAATATTAAATATTGATATTGTACAATTTAATTAAACAAAATTATAAAACGAGTTGCAAGATTTGAGTCTCGGTCCAATTGTAGATCACTGAAGTTTCGGGTGAAATATGTATACCATGCACACGAGGCATGAGAGTTGGATGGCGCTGACAAAGGAACCCACGACCATAAAATTCATGAACTGTGAAAATGAAAGGCGGTCGGTTGGACTCCTGATGTAGAGATATAGATGGACATGAAAGCTGCCACTCCGCTGTCTGGGAACCCACGATCATAGACATGGATTACCCAAGTTTTGGATGCAATATGTACACTCAGAACATGGGGAATGAGAGTTCAATAAGGCTTAGCTAGGAACCTGCGACCATAAAATTGGCTAAGGAAACAAAAGCGCTCAGTCAGACTCCTGATGTATATTTCATAATTCATGTGCAACACCAACTGTGTGGTGACTAGACCAGTATGTGTACAAATAAAGGAAAACTAAATGTGAACCTTTATAAAGTATGGACGGATCGGAAACGAATGCGCTCGGTCGGACTAGTGGTGTATATTTTATAATTCATGTGCAACACCAACTATGTGTTGACCAGAGCAATATGTGCAAAAACCAGGGAAAACTAAATATGCACATTTGTAAAGTATGTACGGATCGTCACTTTTTCGATTACAGGTTCTCGGGCTGGCGAGCTCAAAATTGGGCCTCTATTTTTCTGTGTCCTACAAATAGCACCCAACATTCCATGATATACAAATTGACAGGAGGACTCCAGGACTGCTAGGCTCAAGATTGTGATTGTCTACATCTATAACATATAACATATATGCTATATAGATAACATTATCTAAAAACATTATTTTCAAGTACTAAATCATTAATATTAAATATTTATATTATGAAAGTTAATTAAACAAAATTATCAAATGAGTCTCAAGCTTCGAGTTTGGGTCTAATTGTAGATCATCGATGTTTCAGGTGCAAGATGTATACTGTGCACATGGAGTATGAGAGCTGGATGATGCCCAGAAAGGAATCTGCGGCCATAAAATTTTTGAACTATGAAAACGAATGGCGGTTGGTTGGACTCGTGATGTAGAGATATAGATGGACATGAAATATGCCACTCTATCATCTGGGAACCCACGAGGATAGACATGGATTACCCAAGTTTTGGATGCAAGATGTATGCTCGGAACATAGGGAATAAGAGTTCGATAACGCATAGCCGACAACTCGCAGGCATAAAATTGACTAAGGAAATGAAAGCACTTCGTCGGACTCATGGTGCATATTTCTTAATTCATGTGCAACACCAACTATGTCGTGACCAAACCAGTATGTGTACAAGGCAAAGAAAACTAAATATTTACCTTGATAAAGTATGGACATGAGATTTTATAGAGCATGTATGGATATCACATTCCATACTTGGCCACTTTGTGGATCGCAGGTTCTTGGGCTGGTGAGCTAAAAAATAGGCCTCTATTGTTCTGTGTCCTATAAATAGTACCTTGAGTTCCGCGATATACAAATTGACAGGAGGACTTGCAGGTTGGCTGAGATTTTATAGAGCATGTACACTTTGTGTATTGCGGGTTCTAGGGCTGGTGGGCTCAAAAACAAGCCTCTATTGTTCTATGCATTACAAATAGCACCCAAAATTCCACGATATAAAAATTGACAAGAGGGCTTGCAGGCTGGCTGGCTCAACATTGTACTTCTATTGAGTTCCGTGATATATAAATTGACAAACCGACTCCAACGTTGGCGAGATCCAAGAAATGAGAAATACATACTAAATATGTACTTTTATAAAGTATGGACATGACATTTTATAGAGCATGTATAGATCCCTTATTCCATACTTAGCCACTTTTTTGGATCGCGGACTTGTGGGCTCTAAATTGGGCCTCTAATGTTCTGTGTCCTGCAAATAGTACCCAGAGTTGTGTGATATACAAATTGACAAGTGGACTTGCGGACTGGTTGGATCAACATTGCACTTCTATTGGATCATGGACTTGCGAGATGGAGGGCTCTAAATTGGGCCTCTAATGTTCTGTGTCCTGGAAATAGCACCCAGAGTTGCACGATATACAAATTGACAAGCGGACTTGCAGGCTAGCTGGCTCAACATTCTACTTCTATTCAGTTCCGCGATATACAAATTGACAGACAGACTCCAGGGCTGGCGGGCTCTGAGTAATGAGCAATACATACTAAATATGTAATTTTATAAAGTATGGGCATGACATGTTATAGAGCATGTACACATCCCTTATTCCATACTTAGCCACATTTTTGGATCATGGACTTGTGGGCTGGCGTGCTCTAAATTGGACAAATAATGTTTCGTGTTCTGCAAATAGCACCTAGAATTGTGTGATATACAAATTGACAAGCGGACTTGTGGGCTTCCTTACTCAACATTGCACTTCTATTGTTCTATGTCCTCCAAACAATATTCGAAGTTCTGCGATATAAAAATTGACAGACAGACTCCAGGATTGTGGAGATCAAGATTGAATATGTATTACACACACAAAGACAAGTGAATGTAGAGGAAGATATGCGAAAAAAAAAAAAAAACAGAGCTACAAACTAGTTCAACAAATACAGACATAGTAAACGAAAAACTATTGAATATGGAACACGAGCAGAAAAAAACAAACCTTTACATGGAATCCTCTACATTCCTGGTTAGGAGTTCTTTGTGGTGTCTAGTTTTCCTGTTTGTTTCTATGAACAAAAGTACGAAACAAAACGGGTATGAACATAAGTTAAAATGTAAAGACAAAGGAAAGTACTATGTACATACACTAAAAAAAGTAGAATACGATGAATAGAGTAACAAATAGTTTTAGAAGAATGTACCTTTTTTTTTTTAAATTCATAATGTATATCTCATAATTCAAGCACAACACCAACTCTATGGTGACCATACCAGTATGTGTACAAATCAAGGAAAACTAAGAATCTAGATAATTTGTTTTTTTCTTTTTTTTTCTTTTTTTTCTTGCGACAAGCTATACAGATATGCTTCGAAACATAGAAATATGACTTTGCAATATGTTTGATGTATATCTCATAATTCAAGTGAAATACCAATTGTATCATGATCATACCAATATGTGTCTAAGATAAACATATAGTATTGAGGAATGGGCACATTCAACCACAAATGGTCAATAAGTGTGTTTTGCAGATGGCTTGTGTTGTTCAAAAGAAAGCGGAGACTGTATTTGCACATGTAGTTTTCCAATTCTTTTTTTGTGCCATTATTTTGTAGCATGTCAATATTGAAGTCTCCTACAAGCACAATGGGTCCATTCAGATGGAAATGGCCTAGTGCATTGGAAATAACATCTACTATGTTGGAGAATGTTGCATAGGGAGCAACATATATATTGAGTATTGCAACTTCTGTTTCATGGAAAAAAATATTTGTAATCACCAGCTCAACATTATTTTCTTCGATATGTATATGGTACAAAATTGGTACATGTTGTTTCACCAATATCATCACCCCATGTGTAATGTAACTTGATATGCAATTATGATTTGGGAATTGTTTGTTATGCATGCATAATGCCATGTGTGTTTCCTGCAAGCACATAATATCAGATTGCATTGTATAATAGTCATTGAGTATATCATCCATGTGTGCATTTAATATGTGTGTGTTAAGAGAGAGAATTGATACAGATGAATTTGTTTGTATGAATTAGTAATCATAGTGCATTTTCCATTTTGCGGTGGTCCTGAGTTGTTCCATTTCAATATCAACTTTATGTTTCACTTTGAAGTTATATTTTCTAAGAGGACTTAGTAAATACAAGGATTCTATGCTTCTAACATGGGACAATGTTGTGTACACAAGTCAATGTATCTGAATTCTAGCAGACTCGAGTGGAACATTATCAAGTGTTAGTCTTTGCAATCTATAGACTGTACGTGCACATGCAAGTTTAATCGGAAACTGTTTTCAAATCTTCAGTCGACCTGTCTTTGTTGATGTCGATATTAGCTTTGATATTCTCAAAGTAGGTGTCCAATTGCTTGCAGTGTTTGAATTATATAAATAAGCCAAATTGCTTGCTTTTTGCTTGCCTATATGCGGTTCATGGGACTTAATCCGAAGGACATCATTTTTTTTTTGTTTTCGTATAGCCTTTGATTATTCCATCTACAGCATTGACCAAGCCATCCTGTGAATCATAGTTACAGGCATATATTTCACCAACATTTCTAGTTTGAGGACAACCTGCAAAGGTAAAGTGGTTATATGTTCATGACATGGCACATTTCCATGGTTTTCTTCTTCTAGGTCAATTGAATTGATGATGATATCATCGCCAGGCATGAGCAATAGCATGTGCATGTTATGCATTGCAACATCCTTATTTGTGTAGAATAGGTAAGGGAACATTGGGTCTGTTGGTGCAGCCCGCAAGCACTTGGAATTGATATATGTTAAGTCATCGTATGTTTGTTTGTTTGTCCACATTCTATTCAGAATTGCAATGAATGTTTCATCTATCTGGTGCATTGTAGTATGCAATTCAAAGAATTTAATATTGTCTCTCCAGAAGTCATGTGTTACTGTTTGCATGTTAACAGTAGGTTGTTCAAATATCAAAGAATCTTGGATGGGTTGTGCCTGGTAAAGATCCCCACAGAATATTTCATGTGCACATGTTTAATTTTTCTTAGTTGGTTGTCAATGGAATACAAGAACCGACCTCCAATAAAATATGCCTCATATATAAAGACAAGTTGGAGTTTGTCATAAATATTACACAATGTATCCAACATTTCCTTGCTAAGTGGAAGAAACTGTGACTTGTTAAAATGAATTAAAAATGTAGAGTGGACTGTTATTCCACTTGCATTATATGCAACTTTTCTTGTGTATGAAACTATTAGGCCCTTTGGTTTCATAGGATCAGAGGAATTGTTTGAATCATACATTCGTATAAGCATTTGTAACAGTTCTTTCACCATGAATGTCTTGCATGTTCCTGCTCCGCCTATAAGGAACAAGTGCAGATGAGTGTCCATGTTCAAGCATTTTTTAAGCACAATGTCCTTTAGATTTGTTTGTTTTTCTCGATTCAACAGACGTCTTACTCTGTGGTGTTCATTATTTTCAATTAGGAAAGGATGTTTTGTGACTTGAAAACCAAGATTGATACGTTTTTTACTTCCACCTGCTCGAGGATGAGGCAAATCCGCTTGTAATTCATAGGAATCACAAGGAGTTCTGGTTGTTTTTTTGGTTTGTGAATGTGTCATCAAGATTGTGAGGGTTTTCTAGCTCATTAACTGCAATTTCTAGATCACCCCATGTTGGATTAACATTGTAGGTAAATCTATCTCCATTGATGTGCACTATAGTCTCAGAGGCAACATACGTAGCCTCCCATGTAGAGAAGTTGTGTTTTAATGTCTCTTTGTTTTCATCGACGCAACGTACTACAACAGTTTTTCTCTACAATATTTTTCATAGTCAAAATGTTTATTGTATTTGACAAACCATATCACAAAGGGTTTTTTCCTTTTTGATATGGGTGTACCATTTTTTTTAATGCGATACGAATTCTGCTAAGAAGATATGCCTAACAAGAGATGGACATTGGAGGTAATAATCAACAATAAATCGACATAACACGTCTTTTGAATTGTCAGGCTCTTGTTCTAGCAAAACCAGTGGTTTAAGCACGAATGTTTGTTTCTCAAGTGGAGATGTGTTTATGATGAAACATTTTCTTGAACTACAAGTGAGGGGCAGGGAAAGTGCAATGTGAACTGCTTGCTGAGAAGACATTTGTTGAAGATTAAGCAATGTATTTCCAAGTGTGCGTATTATTTTTATGGCATCAATATAACTTCTTTCATGTTCTTTGTGTATTCTTCTAAATGCACTTGTCATATATTTTTCAACCTTTGTCATATATGAGATACAGTACAATGATGTAGCATATGCATTGAGCACATACAACACATCTATATTTTCTTTCCACATAATTGGCATGTCCTTATAGAAACTGTTGTTCCAAATATGGGAAAGATTTCGTTTAAGGAAAATTGTTGGTTGTTTAAGTGTACATTGTATGGCTTGGATGTACTCATCTTCTGATAGATTTAGCTCTGTCAAGAAGTCATTGAAGTTCATCAGCTCATCAAATTCTCCTTGTTCTAGAAATGTGAACAAGGATATAGATTTCGCAACAACAACATTGTCCTCTAATCTAAGTGTCTCTATGATTCTTGTAGCTCTAATTGGCGACACAGGAAAGTTGTATCTGCAATGCGATTTTTTTGGTTTTCTACAACTTCTTGTATGGTAATGTCTATGAACTTTGGCAAGTTCTAGATCCAAATGATCTGTGTTGCATGTTATGTATTTGTCCACAAATTGCTCTATCTCTAAATTTTTGTCAGCTCCATATACTGGTGCACCCTCTATCCACAATAGCACGTAGTCATGTTCATTTCCCCTATTCTGGAATTCAATCACAAAAAAATAGTCCAATATTTTTCTGAAAAACATTTCATCATGGCATATCAATTGTCTCAAAGAATTTATTATATGTCTATGGTACCATGTACATGTCACTAGGTCTTTTCTTATGAGGTAGTCAATGTGATTGTTTTCCAGTGTATCGGTTTTTTTTTTTACATTTTCTCTTCCTATGCAGGTTAGATACGGCAACCACCAATGGATCCCAACAATGCTCTGCACTTGTAAATGTGATGAAAAATGTTGGCGGGCCCAATTTCCAGATCATTGAAAAAATATTTTTCTTGTTTTGTTGCAAATAGTCAGGAGAGGTGCAAATGTTTTTGAAATCTATGTATCCAATATCAGATTTCATAATTTTTTCTAGGTTTACTTTGTACTTGACATCCTTGGCCAACCATTTTCTTCCTTGTAACTCACCTTTTCTTATTTGGACCCACATGCAAGAGAGAACTTGTTCTATTATTATGCGCATTGTTTTGAAAAAAAAAATTGTTATGTGACAGGAGAAGTCATCGCCTGAATGTAGTAGCTCTCATCAGACTATTTTATGATAACTGAATCATTTTGTAATGTCAGTGGCACGTGGAACTCCATAGAAGACTGTTGGGAAGTTCATTTCCTCAGTGAATTTGTCCTTTAATATTTCAGGTGGACACCACCCCTCAGTAGGTGCAATTTCAAAAATCGTGTCTTGCAAGTCATGAATGCACTCTGAATCAGTGAATCCATGCACCAATGTATCAACATGTGTTTCATTCTCTGATTCATCACTTGTATCAAATTCACTAGAATTTTTTAGAGTCTCTACAGAGTTGGCATCCTGATGTAGGAGTATCTCTCCACGTCAATCAACCAGCCAACCAGCCCATGTCATTGCACGCATTCAAGGATAAAGAGGCGTAGCCTCATTTCAAATTTGAAATTTGAATGTAATTAATGTTGTAGGTTGTTGAGCCATGGAGCTATGCCTTTGCGCGGGCATTAGAGTAGATAGCCTTGAATGTTTGTAAGGCTGAAATCTAGATCCGATTCTGGACTAGACAACCCATTCAATGTAATTGAATAGGGTAGGTGAGATTGGAGGGAAGAGCTCAAAGAGCCCCCTCATGTAAAAGATCTAAAGATCTTCTTTGTATTATCAAAGAGATCAGAGAGATCAGAGAGATCTTCTTTGTATGATCAGAGAGATCAGAGAGATCAAAGAGATCTTCTTTGTATGATCAGAGAGATTAGAGAGATCAAAGAGATCTTCTTTGTATTATCAGAGAGATCAAAGAGAGGTAGAGAGAGTAGAGAAGAGTCGATATCTTGTTACAATCCGTGATCAGAACACCTTTGTAAGGGGGCATTTTTATTAATACAAACCAGAGCAGTTTTTTCTGCTTATTGTCTGTGTTGTGTGAATGTCTTTGAGTGTTCTTTATATGTTGTAGATGTATGTTGTGGGTATGCATTTACAGGGACAGATAGGTTCTGTTATCTATTGGGTTCTTTGATTTTCAGGTTTGGAGTTCTTTGAGGCTTCACACCAGGAGGGTGTGACAGAACGATGTGGGTTATGATAGCTGTTCACAGAGAGTGCATTTCTAAATTCTGCGGGTTCAGAAAAAGGCATGCCAAGAGGGCACAGTAGCTGAAATCATTGGCTCAGAGGAAGACCTCAAGGTTGTTGAACACCTTGGAGGTAGGACAATGTAGAGGAAGACACAGTGGAAGACAGAATCTCTGAGGAGTTCCGTAGAGCTCTTCTAGGAGGGCATTGAGCATATGCATTGGTTGCATTAAGGAAGAACTCTACTATGAGTTCAATTTGAAGACATAATCACTGCAGGATTCTTCAAGAACTCTGCCAAGTGGGCATTGAGCAGGTGCAAGAGGGCACAGAAGAACTCTGCTGTGAGTTCAAACAGAAGTCAGAATCATTGAAGATTCTAGACACTCTACCAGGAGGGCATTGAGTAGGCTCTAGAGAGAACAGAGAGAACTCTTTGAGTTCTAGAATTTGGAGAAGAGTCCAAGGAGAAGGATCTTCACAGGATTGTTGAACACCCTGAAGACTCAGCAATAAGTTGCTTGAGGAAGGATAGTCAGGAGGACATCAAATTCTCCATTTGAAGGAGAAAGAAAAAATACTGAGTTCCTTAGAGGTCGAAGCTACAGGAAAGCTCGGGAATGATAGCACCTTTGTGTGTGCATAGACTCTGTAGAGGCACAGAAGTCACAGAATCCCTTGAGGATTCAAGAGTAAAGATTAGGAGGAGTAGTGTTCTTATGCGCACAGGTGAGGGACTCAAGTTCAGAGATTTCGCTGAGGAAAGAGAGAAAAGGTTGAGGCCTTTGGCTTTTGGAAATTCTTCCAAGTCTGGGAAGAAAGCGCATGCTCAGGAGGAGCACAACTTCCATCGGATCAGTCCAAGAAAAAGATTTGGACTGTTGAAGTTTCCACGTCTAGGAAGCAGTGGAGGAGCGCGCAGGAAATAAGAGATTCTGAGCCGTTGGATCTCACTCAAAATACCCGATAGTTGTTAGATCAGCAGGGAGTTGCACGAGGTTTAAACCTCAAGCATAGAGCGGAGAAATATGAAAAGTCCCAAAGAGGGCAGAGTTATCGGGATTTCAGACTTCAGGATATCAGAGGTCTCGAGGATGAGAGATCGGGACACTCCATGGTGGAAGTCCCAAAATAGCGAAATAGATCACAGCCGTCCGATTAGGGAGGACACGTGTCACGAGATCACCCATTTTGGGGATTCGGACATTGGAAAATAGAAGAGGAAGGAGTATTTTGACTTCGCACCTAGCGAAGTCCTGAAACGATCTGGACCATCCATCCTTGGAGGACACGTGGCGGAGATCGAGAGTCCATCGATATTTCGGATATCGGGCATTCAAGTTGACAGAGGATTTGTGTCACTGGGGGTCGCAAGTCACGAAATCGCAAAACAACGAGGACCGTCCATCTGAGGGAGGACACGTGGCAACTATCCAAGATTTTGGGGAAAATAAAAAAAGGAAGAGTCCATCAGGATTTCAAAAATCGAGAATTCGGGAGTCCCATTGATGGGAGGTTGGGCTCTCGTATTGATAAGTCTCGAAGGGAATAAGACTGTGATGTTATGAGAAGTGGGAATACGGGCCAAAGAATAGCCCAGGGGGCTAATCGTTGATTGAAGCCTTTTCGGCATTTTCGCATTTCAGTGTTTGGGAGTTCGAGAAGACAGAGGTTCTCAACATCAGAACTTTATGAGTCCCGAAACCCAAAATTCATGGTCGTGTGCAGAAGACCGTGAAGGTAAGAGAAGGACCTGTGGATCAAAAAATTGAGATTCTAGCAGGGAATCAAAAGAGCCGCTTCAACACAGGGAAGGTTTTGAATGATCCTGAGAGAGGACTTCGGCCTGAGGGTCAAAAGGGGTCTACGTCAATTTGTGATATCAAGGCTTGAATCTTGTATGTAGATTTCAGGAAAGGGAAGCGAGGAGAAGGAAAAGGAAGAAAGAGCACTAGAGACTCTGTGATGATTGTTTGCAGGTAGGAAACAATCAAGAAGGCAGTCAGGAATACTATGGAAGAGGCTGGAGACACTCGGGGTTACAGAGTGACAACGGTAGACTTGCTAGGAGGGCAGATAGACAACAAGATGGCTATTGAAGGCTGTAGATATGTTGGAGGGAAAGACCCAGAGATGATGAGAAAATAAGAAATAGATGAAGATCTCGCTGATATAAGGGTTGAGAAAGAAAAGCTTGCATTGTGGATGCAGCAGAATGCTAAGTCACAGTGGGTATACGAATGGCCCATGAGGAAGGCGAAGGCAAAATGGCCAATCAAGGAGTTGATGGCTAGAAGATAGTGTAGGCTGTTAAGAGGATGGTTGAGGCATGTTGAAAACCTCGATGGACCTGAGGAGATGGTTCAGGCATGTGAACCAGAGATTGGGAGAAATCTCAATGATGATAAGGATGAAATGGGATCAGCTGAGGATCCCATAGACTGTCAAGAAGGAAGCCAGGGAATTTCACATTGCCAGGAGGGAAATGAGATGAGGTCACTATGGGATCTCATAGACTTCCAGGAGGGCAGCAGGAAAATGACGCAAATCCACGACCCTCACGGTCGAACCCGCTCTCACCAGGACCTTATTTCTACTCGGCATGAAGAACTCAAAGGTTCTTCTGATTCCTTCTCGGGAATCCTTCGTACCCACAGTGAATCTTCCACTCGCGTGATCCTCCCTTCCTTGGTTATCGGAGGATCGACTCTCGTGACTTCGCGAGTTCAGCAGTTGAATACTAGACCCTTAGATCCCCGAGACCCGATGTCTTTGGTCAACGTTGACCTTCTCTCGGCTGATCGGGACTTCGCTTATCACGACTTCGCGACTTGCGTTACTATACCTTCGGAGTCCCAACCTCCGAGATCCGAAACGCCAAGATGCTGACGAACTTCCTATCTCGCCGTCTCACTTCCTCGCCACTCGTGAGACCCACTCTCCTGGCTTTTCAACTCCCGAGATCCAGTGTCCCGAGATTACCTACTACGTCAACTTTCTTGTGGATCCCACGACCTATGAAATTCCCTGGGACTTGCACCTCACGATCTCGCGATCTTCACGGCCAAACTTCCAACCTCTTCCGCGCGAAATGCCAATATAACCAATCCTCGAGTAGAGTCATGAATTTCTTGATTCCAATTGACGTCCTACCCTCCGTATGAAAATCCCGAATAGGAAATGTCTATCCACGAGGCCCGTGCGCTAGCCTGTTCGCTTCTTCTGGAAACTCCCTGCACACACCCCTTGCGGCAATACTTCAAACACGCTAAGTGTTGAAGTCTTCTCGACCATGCCCACTCGCTTGCACTTCTCCTGCACGGATTTATCGACCCAATTCAACTTCTGGGTGAATCGAGAATGAGAGTTTAACTGCTGAGCCTCATCAACTCACTCTATGCGGATGAATTCGACTGCACTCTATGCAGGAATCTCCTAGCTCAAACAGAGAAACAATTGAAACTCATTCTTTCATCCTCTCAGACTTCACATTTACCATGAAATCAGTTTTCCAGCCTACGCACGTCTTGCACGGCTCCGGTGTCAAATCCTGCACTCTTGAGGACTTAGAACAAAAGTTATCACTTCCTAAACCCTGCGATCACGCACTCCTTGCGGACAAATTCCACTGCACTCTAGGCAGTAATTCCTTGGTTCAGAAATAGAGAAACAATTGAAACTAATTGTTTTACTCTCACAGATTTCAATCTGACCATGAAATCACATACACAGCATATAGAACAACGGCATAATAAGAAGCAAATATGTAATAGCATAATATCAACAACACACAGAGAATAATCACATCCATGGAATTGAATCAAAGTCTTTCTATTAATTCAATATCTGTACATGGGTGTTCTCCACAAGTTCTCTGCTTGCTCTCTTCTTGCTCCTGTTTCTCATATGAATGCTAATGTTACAATAATACAAAGGAGGGTGCCTATATTCTGGTTGCCCTCTCGAATTCTACAACTATCAAATCTACAATTAATTCCTATCTATCTTTACATCAATTCTATTAAATGCCTCAGCTACTAAGGACGTGAGCTTAAAGGCTCAAGGTCCATTAAAATGTACAAGTGCGCTTCATCACATCAATGCATTAATGTTTGGAGCAACGTATCAAGGTATTTCAAAATTTTGTGCTGGCGCTGTCCAGCTGTCTTTTCTCCACGCGCTGTCTCACTTGATGAGTTGTGGATGCTCCTGCATCAGAAAATCCCAAATTTCCAGGTGGACATGGGAACATAAATGAGGCTATATGAGAGTCTCATGGACTCAGAGGTGAGTTCGAATCAGCGCAAAGAGATGACAGAGAAGGTGAGCTCAAATATGGATTTGGATCAGCCAGAGCAGCTGACAAAGAAGGAATATCGAAGAAATATTTTAATGATTGGGGGAATTGAAATATTCCTACCACTTAGCCCAGAGGAGGCAGAGATCTGTGTTGCAGATGAAGCAGCAACAGTAGGAGAAAGACAGCCAGCTGTGACTGTCAAGGAAGAAGAATTGGAGCAGACATTAGAAGCTGCCCAAGCAAAAGAAGAAGATGATCATTCTGAGGAGTGGCTCAATATTTTCAACCAAGAAGCTGAAAAGACTGCAACATTGGAGCTTACAGAAGAAGAAGAAGAAGAGGCAGAGAAAATGAGCTTTGCTTATCTATATGAACAGATTGAAGCCCTGGAAAAGAGGGTAATAGTGCAGAGTATGCACATCCAACAGGTGAGATTGGAAGCAGATGAAGATGGCATGGGAGATCATTGTGATCTTTCCATCTGCAGAAAAATTTTGCAGCAATGGAGACTGCATGAACAGAGCCAGCCACTGGAGAAGCTGGACGAAGTGATCGAGAAGATTAGAAGGCTGATGTTAGAGTCAACAGAGACTGCTAGCAAGGAGAAGCTAGGCATAGAAGCAGCAACAACATCGGAAGAAGCAACAACATAGCAGAAGCAGCAGCAGCAAGGAGATGGAGCAGATGAACAACTCCAAAAATTTGTTTGTGATCCAGGAGGATTTCAACAACTGAGATGGGAATCACATGAGCAAGAGCTCATGAATTTTGCAGTTGAGGAGTATGATGCAAGAGCATCTCTCCACGTCAATCAGCCAGCCAACTAGCCCACGTTAGCACATGCATTCAAGGATGAAGAGGCACAACCTCATTTCAAATTTGAAATTTGAATGTAATTAATGTTGTAGGTTGTTGAGCCATGGAGCCATGCCTTTGTGCAGGCATTAGAGTAGATAGCCTTGAATGTTTGTAAGTCTGAAATCTAGATCCGATTCTGGACTAGATAACCCATTCAATGTAATTGAATAGGGTAGGTGAGATTGGAGGGAAGAGCTCAAAGAGCCCCCTCATGTAAAAGATCGAAATATCTTCTTTGTATTATCAGAGAGATCAGAGAGATTAGAGAGATCTTCTTTGTATTATTAGAGAGATCAGAGAGAGGTAGAGAGAGTAGAGAAGAGCCGATACCTTGTTACAGTCCGCACTCAGAACACCTTTGTAAAGGGGCATTTTTATTAATACAAACCAGAGCAGTTTTTCCTTCATATTGTATGTGTTGTGTGAATGTCTTTGAGTGTTCTTTATATGCTATAGATGTATGTTGTAGGTATGCATTTACAAGGACAGATAGGTTCTGATATCTATTGGGTTCTTTGATTTTCAGGTTTGGAGTTCTTTGAGGCTTCACACCAGGAGGGTGTGACAGAACACTACAGGTTCTGATAACCATGCACAAAGAGTGCATTTTTGAATTCTGCGGGTTCAGACAAAGGCGTGCCAGGAGGGAACAGTAGCTGAAATCATTGGCTCAAAGGAGGACCTCAAGGGTGATGAACACCTTGGAAGCAGGACTGTGTAGAGGAAGACACAGTGGACGACAGAATCTCTGAGGATTTCTGTAGAGCTCTGCTAGGAGGGCATTGAGCGTATGCACTAGTTGCATTAAGGAGGAACTCTATTGTGAGTTCAATTTGAAGACAAAATCGTTGCCGGATTCTGCAAGAACTCTTCCAAGTGGGCATTGAGCAGGTGCAAGAGGGCACAAAAGAACTCTGCTGTGAGTTCAGACAGAAGTCAAAATCACTGAATATTCTAGACACTCTACCAGGAGGGCATTGAGTAGGTGCTAGACAACACAGAGAGAACTCTTTGAGTTCTGGAATTTGGAGAAGATTCCAAGGAGAAGGATCTTCACAGGGTTGTTGAACACCCTGAAGACTCAGCAATAAGTTGCTTGAGCAAGGATAGTCATGAGGAAATCAGATTCTCAAACTAAAGGAGAAAGAAAAAATACTGAGTTCCTTAGAGGTCGAAGCTATAAGAAAGCTCATAACGGACAGCACCTTTGTGTGCGCAGAGACTCTACAGAGGTGCAGAAGTCACAGAATCCCTTGAGGATTTGAGAGTAAATCTCAGGAGGAGTAGCATTCTTATGCGCGTAGGTGAGGGACTCAAGATCGGAGAGTTCACTAAGGAAAGAGAGCAAAGGTTGAGGCCTTTGGCTTTTGGAAATTCTTCCAAGTCTGGGAAGAAAGTGCATACTCAGGAGGAGCACAGCTGCCATTAGATCAGGTCGAGAAAGAGATCTAGACCGTTGAAGTTTCCATGTCCAAGAAGCAGTGGAGGAGCGCGCAGGACAGAAGAGATTTTGAGCCGTTGGATCTCACTCAAAATACCTGACAGTCGTTGGATCGGCAGGGATCTGCACAAGGTTTAAACCTCAAGCACAAAGCGGAGAAATACAAAAATTCCCGAAGAGGGCAGAGTTATGGGGATTTCAAAATTTGGGATTTCGGATGTCTCAAGGATGAGAGATCGGGACACTCCATGGTGGAAGTCTCGAAATAGTGAAATAGATCACAACCATCCGATTAGGGAGGACACGTGTCGCGAGATCACCCATTTTGGGGATTCAGACATTGGTAAATAGAAGAGGAAGGAGTATTTTGACTTCGCACATGGCAAAGTCCCGAAACGATCTGGACCGTCCATCTGTGGAGGACACGTGGTAGAGATCGAGAGTCCATCGGTATTTCATATATCGGGGATTCGAGTTGACAGAGGATTTGTTTCACTGGGGGTCGCAAGTCACGAAATTGCAAAACAACAAGGACTGTCCATATGAGGGAGGACATGTGGTACCAATCCAGGATTTTAGGGAAAATCCCCAAAGGAAGAGTCCATCGGGATTTCGAAAATCAGGAATTCAGGATTCCCGTTGACGAGAGGTCAGGCTCTCGTATTGTTAAGCCTCGAAGAGAATAAGACTGTGGTCTTATGAGAAGTGGTCATACGGGCCAAAGCATAGCCCAGGGGGCTAATCGTTGATTGAACCCTTTTCGGCATTTCGACATTTGGTGTTTGGGAGTTCGAGAAGATAGAGGTTCTCGACGTCAGAACTTTGTGAGTCCCGAAACCCGAAATTCATGGTCGTGTGTAGAAGACCATGAGGGTAAGAGAAGGACTTGTGGATCAGAAAATTGATATTCCAACAGGGAATCAAAAGAGCCGCTTCGGCTCAGGGAAGGTTTTGAACGATCCTAAGAGCCGACTTCGGCTTGAGGGTCAGAAGGGGTCTGCGTCACATCCTCTTTTGCAAGAACATTGTTCCAGTTCTCATTTATACAAATGTTTTGTGCTTTGTACAGGGACCTAGAACATAATTCCTTTAATTCTTTCATAACAACATGCACACACACAGTTCCTATCTGATACACATTTTTGTATCGCAAGCGTCCTTTCAGAGCCACAACAATTGTGATTGTATTGCTAATAAATTGTGGAAAGGATTTTTGGACAACATCTAGCTAAAAAGGCACATTAATAATTGATCTTGTTAAGCCCATCTAGGGTCATTTATATCCCTAGGGCCTGATTTGTGCAAATGAAATTCACAGAGACATAACTCTCTCTTCAATTTTCGTTAGTGCACTTACATATAGTAGTGGTGTATTACATCGTATTTGGTCAAGGCTTGCAAATTGTGGTAGTTTTCCATTTTCAAGCGACCGTTTGCATGGAAGACAAATTTTTCCACTGGAAAATGTTTTATCGTGTGCTGTCAAGAAGAGGTATTCTTCTTCCAAATCAGACATGAAAGAACTATTGTTTTTTTAGAAATTCAATTGTTCACAAATTGCACATGCAATGGAAGGAGTGTCTTGAATTTGTTTCATGTAGGTCTGTCTTGAATCTTTCTTTCGCAAGGAAGTATGGTAGGAAGTGTTTGTTGGTTTTCATTGGTAGTAGTGCATGTTGTTGCTTCTAGCCCAAGAAATGTGACAGGTGCATGACCATTCTGGGATATGAGATTGTACATGTTTCTGTTGTGTTGTGCATGAAAAAATTTCTTCAGATTGTGATATGTGAGTTTCTCTCTAAAGGGAAGCATAGCAATGTATTTTTTTCTCTAACACATGACCTTCTTCAAGTTATGGTATCTTACTTTGCGTTTCTTTTCCAACGACAGGATGACATGATGACAACTGGGATGAATTTCACTCTGATTCAAATTGTGATAACTTAGTCTACATTTATTTTTTAAGGCCTACATGGTCTCATCACAACTGGGACAAATTTCGCGCATAACGTTTTTCAAGTTGTGATAACTTAGTCTACGTTTTTTGTTTAAGCCCTGTATGGCTTCATCACAACTGGGATGAATTTCACGCATGACCTTTTTTTTTAAGCCCTGTATGGCCATATCAGAACTGGGAGGAGTTTCATTCTCACTAAAAAGCATGCCATGTGTATGCATATTTGATCTGGTTTGGGTGGCATGGACATTGAACCCTGGACCAGTGATATGTCCAAGCAAAGGTTGATAATGGATATGTGTTGTATTTGTTTTCAAGGAGAGGATGTCAATTGTTCAATCATAATTTGAATCAATAGACCAGGAATAGACAGTTCCATCTGGCAAGGCCGACCAAACCTGGATATTTACTCTGAATATGATAGACAACGATTGCAAACAGAATCTACAACCCTCAACATTTCCTTTTTCATATGGAAGCACCATGTTTACAAGGTATTCTTGCCAACTTCCAATTGCCGACATATTTTCTAGGAGATATGACCAAAGGTGTTGATGCAAGAAGCTAAAAGCCTGTTGGCTACCACCTATAATTGCATTGAAAAAGAATTGTATAGTGTAAAGCCGTAGTGACTGCACATCAAACTCCACTGCTATCAAACAACAAATTTCATTGAACAGACTATCTCCACAGCTAGACACAGCAATTGTTGCTTGTTGTAAACCATGGCAGTCTATGCGATGCATAATCTATTTCCACAGCGATTCAAGGTCTTTGCAAATGAGGGACAAGTAAATTTGATATCCTTAAAGATTGCATATGGACAATGTTTTGTACAGTAGTGGTTCATAATGACCACTGACAACATTGGCATCATGGAACAAGATGCAATATGGATTGTCAGATGTAGTTTTGTTGAATAGTAGATATCTTGTTTTTCTTGTCAATGACCATGTTCCAATCGATATATTGAGCCAGTAAGACAACCAATGTATACAAAATTTATCTCCCCAAAGTCCCCTCTCACGTGCAAGCAGAATTGGAAATGACTACAACAACATCGTTGAAAAATACGTAGCGACATCATGTATTCCATGCATCTGCCGAAGAAAATCAGATTCCAATTCGTATTCATACGACTCCAATGCCTCAGCGTCGCCATTTTTTAAGCATCCCAAGAAATAATCTATCAATCCATTGCGCAGGTCATTGGAGGAATAAAGGAAATGCAGTAGAACCTGAACTGCATCAAAAAGGAAATCCCCTACAGTATACGAGAATGTGTCCAATCTAAAAAGGCCATTTTTATGCAAAACCTTGTCAATGTTGTCATGTATAATGGAGTGTATATCTATTTCATATGACTAAACATCTATTACTTCATTCATCTTTTGAATTGTGATTTTGAATTTTTTTCTTAGATACTTTCAGTTTGCATGAAAACAGAGAAAAGGGAAAAAAAAGAATAAAACGAGGAAACAAAATAAAAAGGAAATCAAAATAGAAAAACTACAAGCGCGGAACTGCATACCAATCATCGTATGTATATTTTAACCTTATTATTGTCAACTTAAATCCCCCCTAATCCCCATAGCAGATGACAAGAAAACAAACCCACACTGGAAAGTGAACCAAATAGAAGAAAAAATGAAAATAAATAACACAATAAATTTACTGAGCAGAAAGACTGATTTGAACCTATTTATGGTGTGCATTCTACAAGCTTCTCAGAGCCAGAAAAAGTTATGAAAAATAGAAAGGAAGGGATAAAGAAAACAGGTGGACACATTTATTAGACCCACAGAATAAAATCATTCCCTGCCTCTACACCCCGATGGATGGTTCCCTCTTGTGATAGCTCCAGACTAGTTTTCTAAAACCCCTCTGCATTTAAATTTTTGAAATAGCTATGGACGTGGCAGTTGGCATATGAAAACACATGGTTTCCGGGAACATAAGTTAGGAGCACATAGAAAGATGGTCTACAACAGAATTTATAGGCACGGATTCCCACCATTCAAAAATAGCAAAGAAATGATGGCACGAAAACTTACCCGTCAACAAGGGATTACAATAGTTCAGCCCCAAAAAACTGCAAACTGTAACAACATGTCCAATAGATTACAAATTTGAAGAACAACAAACCAGTGAACAACCACGAATAGGTCCAACTGAAACTGTAGGACCTCGACTTTGCAAAGTTGAAAGAAACAAGAAAAAGAATCATGGAACGAACCAGCGAAAAAACATCAACCACTGAACCAGTGATGCCGATGGAGAACAATTCAACACAATTTCACTGTAAACATCACCATAAAAAAAATGGAACGAAATTGTATTGCAACGTATCTGTACAATAAGCATTTAAGACTACGAGACCTGTTAGGTAAACACTTATGACTGTYAGAACCATCGAAGRGTGTATCCCTGTGCAAACATTTAAGAGAAAATTTAGCGTGGCAGGCMTGTTCTCTCGAAGCACGCAAGAATAAAGCAAAGATCACACATAGTCATATGCTAGAGAAATTTATTCTACCTAGCAGAAATTGYTAAGCCAAACATTCAAACTAATGCTAGAATTAATCTACCTTCAACCAATGCATAAGAAAATATATGATTCAAAAATACCATATACGTTCAAATACTTTGGATATGCCAACATATATAACATTGGGAATAGTGAAGCTGACAATAAGACCTCCAATCCGTTGTCCATTCAGATCATGACATATATGGTACTTTTTATTATATAAAAATCGATGTTTTTAGTTCTCTGGTTCCATCAGTAGATAATATGAAAATATTTGTGGTCAAAGGACAATCTAATACAAGGTCAACAAATTATCGACCGCTATACTCCCTCTATGCCTATGGCAGGGACTAATAAGATGAGCATTTTACTTTTATATCACATATTATATTATGTTTAAGCATGGGAATCAATGTCCTTCAAACTCCCATGTACATTTTGTATGTATTGTAAATCTTATAAGAAAAGAAGAAATATATAGTATGAGATTTTGATTTCATAATTTTAAAATAATGTTTTTAATTTTTTCTTTTTAAATAAATTATAATTTTTAAGTACATGTGCTTTTTTATTTAAGGAAAAATAAATTATATGAGATTTTGAGATACAACTTCAGTGGGCCTAATGGCTAAGAACAAGTGTTTCCTCTTAAGACGTCACAAGTTCAAATCCATAGGGGTAGACTTTACCAGTCAAATTGTTGGGCAGAGGGGGTCCTTATCCCACAAACAAGGGGGTCTCATACACCAAGTTGGTGTTGTTAACCATATTTTAATAAGTTGTACATATAACTCGAATAATTTCTCCCAATGAATAAATTATTTTTTTCCACATGTGTGTGTTGTGACTAACTCATAATTATAAAGAATCATTAACTCATAATTGCTTCATTTTCATATGCAATTTTCTTTATATGCCAAAACATGAACTGAGATACCCTCTTTTTTAAATTGGTCATCACTCTTATCTCACACTTAACAACTCTTTTACAATTTATTTTTTAAACTTCCTCATCCATGTCTTCTCCTCTCTCACACTTCATATGCTAGTATTCAAATATGTCACTACTACATTGGGCATAAATTATCTTGAAATATTACGACAGTTTAGAATTTCATCGTAATTTTTTTTCTTTTTTTCGACTAAATTTACTTTTTTTTTTCGGGGTCCAATTGTTCATCGCTCTAGCGACCAACATTCCACATTGGTCATTATAGAGACAAAATTTCATCACTAGAGC
>ML778478.1:2209157-2219418 GCA_009831015.1 Picea engelmannii | reverse complement strand
TGATGTAAATGCTAAGGTAAGAGCTTGTAACCCTTGCCAATTCTTCACTGGAAAACATAAGTTACCAGCTATGCCGTTAGTACCAGTCAAAACAGAAGCCCCTTTTCAACAATGGGGGCTTGATTTCATAGGTGAGATAAATCCACATTCAAGCGCCCAACATAGGTGGATTCTCACTGCCACAGATTATTTCACCAAGTGGGTGGAGGCAATTCCTACCAGAAAGGCCACTGATTCAGTGGTTATAGATTTTTTGGAAGAGAATATATTGGCAAGATTTGGATGTCCTAGAAAGATAGTAACAGATAATGCTCAGGATTTCAATTCAATGGAAATGATCAGTTTTTGCCAAAAATATAACATTGTGCTAGGACATTCCACAACATATTATCCACAAGGAAACGGTCTGGCTGAATCTTCTAATAAGAGTTTGATCAGCATAATTAAGAAAGTTTTAAATGAAAATAAAAGATCTTGGCACTTATATTTAAAGTATGCTTTATGGGCAAATCGAATAGGAACGAAGAAATCTATTGGTACCTCACCATTTCAAATGATTTATGGCACAGATATAGTGTTGCCCATAAACTTATCACTTCTTGTGATGAAGCTGTGGCAGGACGAGAAGGAAGAGCCAAATCCTCTCACTAGAAGAATAAACTAGCTGATAGAAGTTCAACAACACAGGGATGTAATAGATGAAAAACTATAGAAGTACCAGGATAATATGAAGCTGCTATTTGATCGCAAGGCCAAGAACATAAACTTTCTTCCAGGAGATTTAGTTCTGAGGTGGGATGCTCGAAAGGAAGATTCGGGAATAAACGATAAATTTGATCACATCTGGTATGGACCCTTTAAAATATCATCTTTTGAAGGTAAAAACTCTTTTCTACTGGAAAATTTAGATGGTAAGATCCTAAGTGCCCCTGTTAATGCACGATTCTTAAAGCATTACATGGAATAAAAAAAAAAGAAAAATAAAAGAAAAATAAAAAATAAAAATAAAATAAAATAAATTTGTATATACAGTTTCTTTCTCAAATTTTTGAAATTAACTACTTTGTTAAAAAAAAAAAAAAAACAAATCCAATACAATCCACAGTTATTTTTGAAATTATGTCTGAGGTATTCTGGTTTTACATTGATGAAAAGTTTCCTTTAATACCCTCAGTATTATCTTTTAGAATTTTGTATCAGAGTTGAAAGGATCTTGTATTGACTTTGAAAATCATCAAATGATTGGTTTCAGTCAGGTCAGTTTTCATGTTTTTCGATCTGACTAAAAATAGTTAGTTTTGAGATTAACTCTGAATATCTTAAGTTGTTTAATAGTTTGTTTGGACTTTTAAGATTTCTCAAAAGAAGATCCCTTGAAAATATTTTTCCTATTTTCTCTACAGACTAAGGAAGTTTTGAAGGTTGAGAAAAATTGGCCTAGAATAATCAAAACAATTGACAAACCTTTATTATAAAATTTTACACAGATCACCACCCCTGATATATTAAGTATCACTGATTTCCCCCGCTTCGTAAGCAAGAGCTAACTATAAGACAGATGGTGAAAGGAAATTCATAATTGATTGCTCCCATCTAGTCCTACAGACGATGAAAGGAAATTCATTTAAATGATTGCCATCGTCTAAAAATAAAAAATAGATAACTTCACCGGGGTACTGAATAGGCCTGCTGGCAGTGAAGCAATGTCTAAACATAAAATTAGCATTCGAAGCGGTGAAAGGAAATTCAGTAAAAAGAGACAGATAACTTCACCGAGGTACTGAACAGGCCTGCTGGCAGTGAAGCAATATCTGAGGTATCTGTAAGGTTGTCATACTTATCTATAACTCTATTCTAGTTATCAATTTTTCAAAAAACTGGATATTCGTCTTAAGTCAAATAGAGCTTCCCAGTTTTAAAGTTATGAATTTTATTTCGATTGATGCAAGCTGAAATGTTCAATAATCTGTTGAGTTACTAAAATATTGTTCTAATCATCTCAATACTAACTCAATTTTGGAATGAGAAGGAGAATTTTGAAGAAGACTATAACTGAATTTCAAATAAGTGAGAAGTTTTGAAAAGGTTTTCAAAGACATTATGCATTCTCTTTTCTTACTCCTTGATCCGTTTGTCAGAGATAAACCTTTGATCCCATTACCCAATGAAGACACTGAGTCTGCATGTTCTCCTCTCCCCACAAGGAGACGAGGTCCCCAGTTGGAGCCTATGTTGAAACAGACCTTGAATTTTTGATCTTGAGGATGAAAAATTTGTATTTTTGAAGTCTTTGTATTTTCCAAATTTCCTAAAAACAAGGATTTCATCACTGATAAATTCATGATGTTTTTAACTATTTATTTTTGGACAAAAAATGAAAAAAAATCTAAACGAACATAAGTCTCTAACACTTTTTCAAACAACCTTTTAAATGAACAATATTTTAAAACTAAAGGAATTTTGATTTAAATTGGAAAATCGGAATTCGGAATTTTGTGTGATCAAATGATTAATGCAAATTGAATAGCGAAATCCCGATTCCCGATTTCCCAATACATTAATCCTTAAGTGAAACATAATTTAATTAAATCAGAATTAAAAAGGGTTTAAATATTAAGTTAATCTCATCGCAAAATCGGGATTCACGATTTTGTGAGAACAAAGAAACTTGTCATCGTGTTTTCTGATTTCCTGATTTCGCGATACAGTAAATCCTTAAGTGAAGTTTGGAATTAATCTAATTACTGTCAAGCATGATTAAGAATAAATAATTATATCGGGATATCGGGATTCGCGGTTTTGTGAGCATTAGTTTTCATGTCATCGAATTTCCCGATTTCCCGATCTCCGATCCTCCGATTAGCGAAATCCCGAAAAGGTCAAATCTTGGTTAATTAAGATAATAAAAACGGTTTAACCTAACTAAAACATCGCGATTTCGGCAATCGGGGTTCTTCTATGACTTATTTTCTTGGCATCAAAAGTTCTGAAACTCCGATAAGAATGTTTTCAAACTTAATTCAAGAAATCCAAAAGTTAAATGAAAATTTGGATGAGGCAAAAAACATGATACAGGTTACTCAAGAACAAGTGCAAAAACTGGGCAATGAAAATAAATCTCTACAAGATAAAATCATTTCAATTACTAATCAAGTAATTGAAATGGAACATTTCAAGACTAAAGCATCACAGATATATGCAAATATTGAGGAAGAACAACAGAAGATATTCTGTAATATGGAAATCATCCAGAATTATTTTCAAGAATCTAATAGGTCTATGGAAAAGGTATTGCAGAAAGAAAGAGAAGCTAAAACAACAAGGAATTCTTTTCAAAAGATAATAACTTCTTTACAAAAAGAAGAAACTAGAAAAACACAGAAATTATCCATTTCGGAGCAGTTAAAAGAAGATATAATGATAAAAGTTTGGGAAACAAAATTGGAAGGATATAAAAGAATTACAAAAGGGATCAATGAAGATTGTCAAAAGATCTTCAATTTTATTGAAAAAGATTCAGTAAATATCGGGACATGTGGCTTTTCCGAGTTTCTAGGTGAAATCAACATTACCAGATATCAGCTGAAAACAAAATAAGAACTTGAAGAAAAGAAAGCGGAAATCTCGAATATTAAAGTGGTCAACATTGCAGAAATTGTTAAGTGGATGATAGCTTCAAGTTCAAAATTGGAAAAAGTTAAATTCACAGAGAAAACAATAGCAAGCCAGTTGCCAGGCCTACAAAGAAGTTTTTTCTCTTTTGAAGCAAATGAAGTACCTGAGGCTCCTAAGGTCTTAGTAAACTTTTTAGGGAAATATGTTCAATGCATTGAAGCAGAGAAAGACAGCTCATCAACGCAAATTTAAAACATTGTAAATATTTTTATTTTTTGAATTTTGAAAGAAATTGTAAACAATTGACATTAATTTATGTAACCATAATATTAGGAGGTTGGTTAGTTACCAACGAAAAACTTTGATAGAAAGGTATAAATATAATTTCGAAAGACGGAAAAAAGGCTTCAGAAATTTTGGAGAAGGCAAATTTTTATAATATCAGCTCTAAAGTTCATCGGAATATAAATCGCAAACAAGATTCTGGATCCTGCAATTTTGTGACTATGTTTCTTCCCCTGTTTATCATGCATTGTTAAATTTTCTTCTTAATGTGTGTTTCTAACAAGTGAATCAATTTGAAATTATATACATTGTTGTTTATCGTTTCAGATTGGTTTGGATGTTGAATGTTTTACAGTCTTTCCTCTAAAATTACTTAAGTGATTTTAAGACCTGTAAACCTTATGTTCCTTAATATCTAATTCTGTTAGAAATATTGTTTTTATTTCATCATTGTTCATTGAAGTATAAGATTCTTTCTAGATAAAAGCCTTATATTTCTTTATATTGTGTTTCATTGTTTACAATCTCAAAGTTGTCGCAAAACCAGGAAACGGCCTTGATTGCGTTTTTACATTACTGTTTTAGATTTTAAAGTTGTTTCATTAATATCATCTCTGAAAATCTGAAGTAATCAAATTGATAAAAAACCCATTTACAAACATTTAAAACCCTATCACCCATGACAGCGCCTAACGGTAGACAACCTAACGTAGAACCTGGTCTTTAGGATCAAAAAAGCATTGCCCTAAACTTATTTAACACTATTCTGCAAACAAAAACCAACAGGGATGAGTTAGAAAGATCGTGGGTTGCTATTGAACATGATATTAGCATCCAGGAGAAATGGGAAGCAAGACAGAGACAGTTGAGAAACTGAATCTGATCTAGTCTTTCTTTGTTTCTTTATTTTAAAAGTCTCATCATAAAAATCTTTATTCGGATGCTTTGACGGTATGTTTTATAGCCTTAAAACATAAACTCAGGATCAACAGATGGTTCGAAGTGAAACTTCCCTTGAACATGATGAGGCATGAAAAATGACTTGGCAACATTGACTTGACGAGTACCTAGAACAAAATGTGACGGAAATAAGAGCACTCTTCCAATGGAATGAAAAATTATAGCGACACATGGAATTGGTATGACTCAGAGACAAGAATATTACCCAAATGTAAGACGAGATGCAAACAGGTGCCATGTTCAAGGGAGACAATAACTGCCATAAAGGATTCCAAAAAACTTAACCCACTTCCTTCAATTTCCCCCCCATCCAGATAGATGAGTACCTATTTATTTTTTAACGAGCTTGAGGAGGATAACAAATGATCGATATAGCTCATCCTTCAGATTAGTCCCTCGACATATGTTTAGCGAATGTGAAGAAGGAGGGGTTTGGTTATGTGTGGGTCCTAGAGATTTGACTCACATAGGTCCTTCGATGCATGGTTTTACGAGCCCAAAGAAGGTAAAATTGGTGGTTTTTCATGTTTAGAGAGTCTGAAAATAAATTAAAGATGAATCTATGGATGACTTTTTCGGAAATTTAGTCTCCCAAGCCCGAAAAAAGTGCAAAACAATACAGGGGTGAACTCTACTAATCTTGCTTGATTAGAGTAGTGATTTTTCATAATTAGTCTTGTGAGGCCAAAAAAGAGTTAAACTACGACTCAGAAGATTCCCTTTCAAACATTTTAATGAGTTTGAAAGGAATCAAGCTCACTTGACAATATTTTCATGTTTAGGGAGTCTGAAAAGAGCTTAAAGGAGACTCCAAAGAGTTCCTTTTTTGTATAGATTTTACGAGTCCGAAAAGAGATTAAATTATACTCAGTAACCTATTCTCATGTATTAACGAGCATGAGAAAGAACAAATACTGATATCATTAACCTATTCTCATGTATTTACGATCACGATAAAGAAAAAATACTAAGCTCAGAACTTCCCAACGTAATGTCCAAAGGTTTCTAACGGGACCCATGGATAGTTGGTAATTTTTCCACAACTTGCATGATGGAAGCTAGTGGATTTTCTCTAGCATGATGTCTAGAGGCTAGAGATCTACCCCCCCCCCCCAAAGCTTCATTTCATCCACCAAATCTTCTCCTAACGCCAATTTTTATACCCAAGAGACTCCTGGTTACTAATAGGAAAATGTTCACCAAAGGAAGAAAGAGGATCAACTGACACAAACATATGAAATAAAGGTTACAATATATAGTGAAAGACTCAACTCAACATTTACGAGATCCAACAAAAGACTCGACTCAATATTTACGAGATCTAGAAAAAGACTCGACTCAATGGGAGAGGTGGTTGTTTCATTTTTTAACAAGCTTGACATAGGAAAATAACTTTTCTCATGACCTCTAGGATTGTTTCCCAGACCTCTGTTTCATTTTTTAACGAGCTTGTCACGGAGAATAAAACTATGCTCACAAGGTACGTTTCATTTTTACACAAGCTTGAAACTAGAAAAACTATGCTTGAGGCCATCTATTTCTTTTTTTAACGAGATTGACACATAATCAAGAACTTTTCTCGAACCTGGTTTCATTTTTTAACGAGCTTGAAATAAACAAATAAACTATGCTCAATGACCTATACTTGATCATGGATTCCAAGAGTACAATTCTCTGGAAGGAATACATGTCAAAGGACAAACCTCAATCATGGCTTCCAAGAGATCTTCGCTAGATGGAAAAAACACACTCTAGAAGGAATACATGTTGAGGGTCGCGATAAGGGTAGGGAGATCGGGCTCTAATATTCCTATTGAAGAGATCACCATGTCAACTACCAGTTCTAAATTAGAAGAAGGGAGAGGTTCCTCCTCATTCAGAGTTGAACGCATGGGACATGTTGCCACATAATTGACTTGTGGCGGGGTGGATTTCGCTTTCATATAAGGACCATTTAGGGAAGTCATATGGTTTACCATCATATGAGGGACAATGAATGAAAGGTGGTCTATGGTCACTATGTTTCCATTGTGAGGGAAACACATCACTCGAAAAATTGTGGACATAAGAGCCTTCATATCATAAACATAGTCTTGCCCGAGGATAAAATTAAAATCCAAGGGGTCATGGACTACCATCGCATCAATATAGATAGTTTTCCCTCCTAAAGTAGCAAGAAACTAAGGATCCCTAAAGGTTGAATAGCCCTTCTATTAAAGTCCAACAAATTCTAAGTCATCAACGCAAGCTTGGGAGAACCTAAAGCTTGCCAAGAAATGGAGGATAAAATACTAAATGATGCACCTTCATCAACAATAGTTTGAGGAATGTACATACAAAAAACCTAAATAGTGATTTGGAAAGGTATATAGGAAGGGAGACAAGGTTACAACAATGCACCCCAACCGAAAAGAATGGCCTCATTACTTGGAAAGGGTTTCGTTGGAACATGCGTAGTACCCCCTTGTCTAGAAGAATCTGTAGAAATAAGAAATACTTGAGTGACATCCTCACTCTTCATAGAAGGAGTGGGATAGACCAAGGTTGGTATTGGATCAACCACTTTGACTTCACTCTCCAAGGGGAGAGTGGGATCGATCGAAGGTGAAATCGGATCGATCACTTGATCGACCGACTCAACTGATGATGGAACCAAATGGATTACGTGATCAACCAGATTGACCGATGATGGAACCAGATTGACCAGTTCATCAACCAATGGTGGGTTGGGAGATGGAAGTTTTTTTTGGACATCAACAATATTTTCCAACAGATATGAAGCCTCATCCATATGAGGGAAGAGGTAATTGTGGTACATCTCCTTACATAACAAGCAAGAAAATTTGACTTTGCCCTTCTTACTTCCAACTTGATTATCACTAGTTGATGGTTTGTCACCAGCGTGACCTATAGCGGATGACGATGCAGGTTGAGAACCCACATACCACATTTCTACAACCTTGGGAATACCAGGGAAATCCTTATGAAGGTGGTCACCCTTACAAAGTTTGCAAGGAATTTGGGATTGTGATGCATCTTGATAGAATTGTCAACATTATCAACACTCCCAACATGATGGACAATAGCTGGTTGATCACTTCCAACATGTCCTCTAGTGGTTGGAAGTATTCCACCTAGCTTATTTTCCTTCTTCTTAATCTTCCTTTTCTTCTTCTTCTTATCCGCCTGGTTACTAGTTGTAGAGATTTCACTAGGTGAAGAGGAAGAATGGGAAGAAGACCCTATGGGAGAAGAAGGCATAGAATCGAAATGAGGTTGATGGTCCTTGGGTGGAGTATTTACAGACAAACCACTGGGAGCATTTACATTCACTGGAGTGGAAAAAAACTAGATTGGTAACCCAATAGTGAGTTCAGGAAGAGTCAAAGTAGCGATATAAGGAGGATCAACGTGTCCCACAAAATGAGAAACAAACTATATCCTGGGAAAAGGGGTTCCTTCATTGGTAGTTATAGGAATTGATTCCATAGACACATACTCAACCCTAAGGTATTTCTAGGGAAACAAAACAACACATGCTAAAAAATCTAGGAAGAAAACCAAACAGAAAAATCTTTTCACAGTGAACGCGCTAGTTAGTGATGAAATCCAACGTTGCATGATCAATATGAAAAATGGGTTGAGATAGAGTGGGTGGATTAGTTATGTTGGCAACCTTCTTAATATACTTACACCTTGGTGCAAGTTCCCTCACGATCTATCTGTGGGTTACCCCACAAGGAGCTCGAGTGATTTTTACCAACGTCTGACTCAAGAACAACAAAGACTCCCCTTCGCCATTACCTTGTGTATGAACCCTAATTATTAAGGTAAATAAGGTTACCAAATTGCAATCAGCCTTCGTGTGGGTACAATCGACATTTGAAATATAAGGTATGGTCAGGATATCAAGTCTGAAATTCTTCTAGAGGACTAAAGATAAGAGGACTGGTAAACTCCAGAGGATCTCAAATGGATTTGAGATTCACGAAGCACTAAGACCTAATCAAACCAGTGACACTTCAATAAGAACCCCTAATAAATGATTTATCCACTACGTTTGGTTAAGCTTCAGAGAGGTAATATATTTTGCTCTCTCGTACACGACCTCGTGTTTAACCCCTATGTGAGAGGGGGATCCGGACTATGCTTATACGAAAAAAATGATTTTCTCTCCCTATCGCAATATTCTATGTTTGTTTATGGATTTGGAAATTTATTCTCAACACCTATTCCAAATCCCTACACTTAAGCTAATTGTTGGCAGCCAACCCATTTTTTTTTTATTACTCTCAAAAAGCTGCCTACACCTTGTCGTATTACGACAAATCATTGTTGCATTGTGCTTTTAAACATTTCATCTCATTTTGTGCAACAATTACGATTTAATTTCATTTTAGTTTTCACAACTGCAAGTGTGAAAACACTTCTTTCATTGCTTAGATTGTCATCGTTTTTGGTTGATTTACTGAAAGACGCTTGATCACTGGTTTATCACATGACTGCTAAAGGTTATCTCGAACTTATGTTCTTGAGCATTATCTTATTTTGATTACACATTTGGATATATTTGATTGTTAAACCTTTGAGCATAAAAGTTATTGGTCTTGTTTCGATCTTATGAAAATTGTAATGGATTTGGTCTTATTGATTTTTCTCCTTATTTTGTCTTTCACTCGATTATTATATGAAAAGTTTTGATCATATTGTTCTCAAAAGATTGGAATGAAAACATTACCATATGCATCGAATACATGGACAAGTTTATGAGGTATGATAGCAATAGTTCAAGGCGCATGAATTAATCACATTCGACTTTACAAATCGATACTTGACATACTATGTTTGCAAAGTTGGATTATACGTTGAATGGTTCATAAGACCTGAACTATGTAAACCCTGTGTTTGAGCGATTAATTGAACGATGGAATTGGCACGTTGGATCAATAGTTAATGCTGGTACTGTGCTTGTTTAAAACTTAACACTTGGCATATTATTATCATATGAGGTGTTGGTTCTCACTCGGATGAAGGGCACGTAGAGGTGATGATTCACCTGTTGGCTGATCGATCCAGTTGTTTAAATGATTATGGTTTCAACAACTCTATACAGGTCATTAATGCAATGCGTGGCGATGGTAATCCCACCACCTTTGCACGCATGGAGTTGATTTCAGTCTCGTCGAGCATTCAAACTAGTGAAGCCTATCCTATTCAATCTATGCATTGATTCATTCTTTGTAAACCCTACCATGAATAGAGGTTATGGCTCCTGTTGTGAGGGCCGAACCTAATGGATGCCAAGCACTGTTGACATTCGATGGTGCATACAGCGACCTTGAAGGATACGGGTGGCTGTCGTTTATAAGGAAGTTCGATGGTTTTAATATCTCTGTTGCTC
>ML778478.1:2111207-2195803 GCA_009831015.1 Picea engelmannii | reverse complement strand
GTAAAACTGTTTACTATTATTCACAAGGATGTTTTACCTTGTGAAAAACTTATTTAAGCTTATGATTTTGTAATGATAAACAATCCTCAGTCTTGGGAGAACAAGGATATGTAATGCTTATTCGAACGGGAGCAGAATTGATGTGTTGTTATAGCTTTTGCTTCTCAATACATTGACACTTTGTTCCATGTTTTGTATATCATTTTGGTTTATGGTTTAGTATCACTTTGCTGTCTAAATCGAATTCAAGTGATATAATTTCTTATTATTATGCATTCCTTGTTACTTCCAATTTGATAAAAGATATAACAGTTTAAGGATTCAGTTTATGAATGATAGATTTGACTTCTTTATAAATTGAATTATCATATATGAATTTGCTGCACAGTAGGTTTCCCTCTTGCATAAATACATAATCAGAAAACTGTTATGATTTCTTTTATGTCTTGTTTGTCCTGTAACCCACTTCAGGAAGCATTATAGCCGATCCTTTGCGAGAAGCTTGAGGGCTAAATGGTGTGAATTTCTTCCTCCAACCAGCTTACGAAGCCATCATACACAGGGCAAACTTGGAGCATTTCCACGTTAATTAGTTAGATGTTTATTGCTTTGATTAATTAGTAGTTTAGTTAGATTTAGATTAGATTATTTGATTGCAGTTAGCTTTCTTTCTGTTTCATAAAAACATAAAAGACAAAAATAGATCCTTGGCTGTCTTAGGGCAGCGAACACATGAGTTTTGCAGGTTTTAATAAAATCTGTAATTTGTCCATAATGTACATTTGTGAATAAGGAATGATCATAACTGATAATTAAGTAGTTGATTTGAGTTATTATAATCATAGTTAGTATCTTGTAGTCAGTAGTTTATAGTTAGATTAGTATAGTTAAGTTAAGTTTGTTTTTATTAATTTCTAGTTTCCTTTATTTTAGTTTGATTTCTTTTATTTAGTTAGATTAGTTTATTTTAGTTTGTTTTATTAGTTTGTAGTTTCCTTAGTTTAGATTATTTAGCTCAGATCACTTTCTCTTTGGTTTCCTTACGAGACCTCAGAGCGGCCAACGGAGCCGTTAAACTCGTCAGGGTGGTCCATACCAAACGGCTTGGGTTATTTAGACAACCCCGGACCGGTTCCACTCTCCCAGTTGACGGATGGACTGTTTCGCCCGTCAACACTAATGTAGGTTTGTAAATCCCTAGAAAGAAAAATTTCTAGATATATTTTAACTAGCGCTTTGATTTTTAAGTTGTTGTTTACTCAAGGGTATGGAAGTGAAACTGGTGATATTTTTTACTTCAACTCCAAAAGAGTGAAACAAAATGAGATGCAAAGATTTATGTTCGATGAACTCTATCTATGGAAAGGAGGAGAGTCTTTTCCATTCCCAAATGCATAAACCCAATGAATTTTACCAAATGCAAACTACAAACATGTACCACCCAAAAATTTGAATGCAATCAATTTCCGTTCGTTTGATTATAAATGCAATGAAACTAAATCAAATGCAAGTTCTTTCTACTTCCTTACTTTCAATGAAAGAATCCAACGCAGATACAAAGGAATGTGAAGTAAAAATATCGAACAAGAAATGCACTCAAAACTAATGAGAACTTAGAGAAACTAAGTGTGAAATAACTCTCTCAATCAAGAACTCAAAAAGTTGACAAGAAAGCACAATGTTAGAATGCCTCCAACAAGAACCCAAACAATGAAAAAGAGAAAGAGACAATCACTCAACAATATTTAAAAATGAGCAATAGGGAAGGGCATGCAAGCTAGGTTGTGGTAATAAAAAGAGTCTCAACCATTCAAAAGAGAGAGATGTTCTAAAAAATATTGAAAAGAAACTCAAGACCAATCAAACCTTTACATACTTTTTCTAATCAATCAAATAATTGAAAACATCTCTAGATAAAGACCAAACTAGTGAAAAGAAAGGTGAACCAATATCACAACTTAGAAGAGGTTTGCAAGATCAATAAAGATAAAAATGAGTGATAAATATCAAATAATCAATACAAAAAAATTCAAAGACAATCAAGAGTCACTCGGAAAAAAAACTCTCAAAAGAAGACTGAGAAAAAGCAAGCAGAAAGAGAGAAAAAATCCTACAAGGGAGATTGGCACCCATGTTCTCAAAGAGAAAGAGCATCATTCAAGAGAATGGAACTTCCTAAGAGGATTAGGGGGATCTCCAATTAGCTAATGGTTCCCCTATATGCACTGCAGGGGAGCGCCAATCAAGCAAATGGCACCCTGGTGTGAATTGCAGGGAAGTGCCACTTTCTGAAAAAGTTCAAAAAATTGCTTCTAACAATATCTGAATAATTAGAGAATCAATCAATGGCTCTTTAAAATCTTCAATGAGGAAGAGGGAAGGGGAAATATATCATAAATAATCATCAAACAAGCAATATCTAATCACAAGCAAGGGATCTAAGATGAAAAAGAGAAAAAACTAGTCAAAGTTCCTCCCTAGTGGAGTCGCCATTTTTCTGTTGTGAGATATCTTACCCTGCAGACAGGATAAGCTCCCCTTTGGACAAGGAATCCTATATTTGGTCCAAATACATAAGAGAACAAGTGGTTACTACTTTCCCTATAGATCTAAATCAATCAATCATGCAAGAAAGAGAAGAAGGATGTGGTGTACCTTGTTGTGATGTAACTGAAACCATGCAAAGACTAGAAAAGGAACACATATTCCTACTCTAGATGATTATATAAAGAAGATTTATCTATGAAGACTAAAATGACAATAAACAAGAAAATGTAGAAGACATGAATTATAGGGGAATAATCCAAGTTGATATTAATTGGAAAGCCAAAAAGAGGCACTTACAAAGCATGTTGACGACGCAACACTTCTCCAAGCTTTCCTCATCCATCCCTTGCATGAATCTTGACATCAAAATTCTAATGCTTCCTCCAGAATAAAAGGTTTGATACCTATAATCTTCCCCAAAGAATCAAAGGTTTTATACCTCTAATCTCTTCTCTCTTTCCTTCACCATGGAAAGCCCTCATTATATAGGATTTTGAGGCTTAACCACCATGGAGAAGATCACTCTCTAGATACAAAAAATTAGGATCTCCAAGATTTTTAGGGAGAAAATATCTCTTAAGGATATTAGAGAGAACATATCTCTCAAGGATTTTAAGGAGGAAATATCTCTCAAGGTCCACCAAATTAGGATTTTGGTTTGAGAAATATCTCAACCATCCATGAGATTCTCAACTTCTCCTTGAGATTAGGAAACTAAATGTGAGGTGTATTTTCAGACTAAATTAATTTCGTTTTTATGAATAATAATAAATAATTCATATGCACATAGTATTTTGGCCCTCATATGATATATTTATCCTCCACATTGACTATGTATTGTGACAAATTTTCTTTCATGGTGTCAAGGTGTTTTGAAACTTGACAAAGTGAATGGGACACTAGGTAAGGTGCATATGGCACTTGTGACAATGCATGTGACACTTAACAAGGTGCATACATCACTTTGAGACATTTGTGACACTTAGGGTGAGAAACTCAAGAGTGAAATTTTGGTGTGTAATAGTTTTACCCTATGATAAGTGGGCAAACTATTTTAGAAGGTCTTGTATAAAGAGAGACCTAATTCATTTCATTTTGACACAACTCTCTCACTTGAGAATTACATACTTAGTTGAACTTTGCACTCTTTATGGGTATTTTCTCTATATCTCTCTTAAAGTAGCAAGAAACTAAGGAAAGATCCCTAAAGATTGACTAGACCTTCTATTAAAGTCTAACAAATTCTGAATCACCAACGCAAGCTTAGGAGAACCTAAATCTTGCCAAGAAATGGAGGATAAAATACTAACTAATACACCTTCATCAACAATAGTTTGAGGAACATACATACCACAAACCTGAATAGTGATTTGGAAAGGTATATAGGAAGGAAGACGAGGTTCCAACAATGCATCCCAACCGAAAAGAATGGCCTCATTACTCGAAGGGGGTTTTGTTGGAACATGTGTAGTGCCCCTTTGTCCAGAAGAATCTGTAGAAATAAGAAATACCTGAGTGACATCCTCACTCTTCATAGGAGGAGTGGGATCGACCAAGGTTGGTATTGGATAAACCACTTTGACTTCACTCTCTAAGGGGAGAGTGGGATCGATTGAAGGTGAAATCGGATCGATCACTTGATCGACCGACTCAACTGATGATGGAACCTGATGGATTACCTGATCAACCAGATTGACCAATGATGGAACCAGATTGACCAGTTCATCAACCAATGGTGGGTTGGGAGATGGAAGTTTTTTTTGGACATCAACAATATTTTCCAACAGATATGAAGCCTCGTCCATATGAGGGAAGAGGTAACTGTGGTGCATCTCCTTACATAACAAGCAAGAAAATTTGACTTTACCCTTATTACTTCCAACTTGATTATCACTAGTTGATGGTTTGTCACCAGCATGACCTATAGCGGATAACGATGCAGTTTGAGAACCCACATACCACATTTCTACAACCTTGGGAATACCAGGGAAATCCTTAAGAAGGTGGTCACCCTTACAAAGTTTGCAAGGGAATTTGGGATTGTGATGCATCTTGATAGACTTGTTGACATTATCAACACTCCCAACATGATGGACAATAGTTGGTTGATCACTTCCAACATGTCCTCCAGTGGTTGGAAGTATTCCCCCTAGCTTATTTTCCTTCTTCTTAATCTTCCTTTTCTTCATCTTCTTATCCGCCTGGTTACTAGTTGTAGAGATTTCACTAGGTGAAGAGGAAGAATGGGAAGAAGACCCTATGGGAGAAGAAGGCATAGGATCAACATGAGGTTTATGGTCCTTGGGTGGAGTATTTACAAACGAATCACTGGGATCATTTACGTTCACTGGAGTGGAAAACAACTAGGCTGGTAACCCAATAGTGAGTCCAGGAAGAGTCAAAGTAGTGATATAAGGAGGATCAATATGTCCCACAAAATGAGAAACAAACTATATACCGGGAAAAGGGGTTCCTTTGTTGGTAGTTACAGGAACTGATTCCATAGACACAGACTCAACTCTAAGGTATTTCTAGGGAAACAAAACAACACATGCTAAAAAATCTAGGAAGAAAACCAAACAAACAAACCTTTTCACAGTGAACGCGCTAGTTAGTGATGAAATCCAATGTCGCATGATCAATATGAAAAATGGGTTGAGATAGAGTGGGTGGATTATTTATGTTGGCGACCTTATTAATAGACTTACACCTTGGTTCAAGTTCCCTCATGATCTATCTGTGGGTTACCCTCCAAGGAGCTCGAGTGATGTTTACCAACGTCTGACCCAGGAACAACAAAGACTCCCCTTCGCCATTACCTTGTGTATGAACCCTAAATATTAAGGTCAATAAGGTTACCAACTCACAATCAGCCTTCGTGCGGGTACAATCGACATTCAAAAGATAAGGTATGGGTAGGATATCAAGTCCGAAATTCTTCTAGAGGACTGAAGATAAGAGGACGGGTAAACTCCAGAGGACCTCAAATGGATTTGAGATTCACGAAGCACCAAGACCTAATGAAACCAATGACACATCAAGAAGAACCCCTAATAAACGATTTATCCACTACGTTTGGTTAAGATTCATAGACGTAATATATGTTTCTCTCTCGTACACAACCTCGTGTTTAACCCCTATGTGAGAGGGGGGTCCCGACTATGCTTATACGAAAAATTGGATTTTCTCTCCCTATCGTAATATTCTATGTTTTTTTATGGATTTGGAAATTTATTCTCAACACCTATTGCAAATCCCTACACTTAAGCTAATGTAGGTTTGTAAATCCCTAGAAAGAAAAATTTCTAGATATATTTTAATTAGCGCTTTGATTTTTAAGTTGTTGTTTGCTCAAGGGTATGGAATTGAAACTGATGATATTTGTGACTTTGAATCCAAAAGAGTGAAAAAAAAAATGAGATGCGAAGATTTATGTTCGATGAAATCTATCTATGGAAAGGAGAAGAGTCTTTTTCCATTCCCAAATGCATAAACCCAATGAATTTTCCCAAATGCAAACTACAAATATGTACCACCCAAAAATTTGAATGCAATCAATTTCTGTTCGTTTGATTATAAATGCAATGAAACTAAATCAAATGCAAGTTCTTTCTACTTCCTTACTTTCAATGCAAGAATCCAATGCAGATACAAAGGAATATGAAGTAAAAATATTGAACAAGAAATGCACTCAAAACTGATGAGAACTAAGAGAAACCAAGTCTGAAATAACTCTCTCAATCAAGAACTCAAAAAGTTGACAAGAAAGCAAAATGTCAGAATGCCTCCAACAAGAACCCAAGCAATCAAAAAGAGAAAGAGACAATCACTCAAGAATCTTTAAAATGAGCAACAAGGAAGGGAATGCAAGCTAGTTTGTGGTAATAAAAAGAGTCTCAATCATTCAAAAGAGAGATATGTTCTAAAGAAGATTGAAAAGAAACTCAAGACCAATCAAACCTTTACATACTTCTTCTAATCAATCAAATAATTGAAAACATCACTAGACAAAGACCAAACTAGTGGAAAGAAAGGTGAACCAATATCACAACTTAGAAGAGTTTTGCAAGATCAATAAAGATAAAAATGAGTGATAAATATCAAATACTCAATCCAAAAAAATTCAAAGACAATCAAGAGTCACTCTGAAAAAAACCTCTCAAAAGAAGACTGAGAAAAAGCAAGCAGAAAGAGGAAAAAAATCCTAAAAGGGAGATTGGCACCCATGTTCTCAAAGAGAAAGAGAATCATTCAAGAGAATGTAACTCCTTAAGAGGATTAGGGGGATCTCCAATTAGCTAATGGTGCCCCTGTATGCATTGCAGTGGAGCGCCAATCAAGCAAATGGTGCCCTGGTGTGAATTGCAGGGAAGTGCCACTTTCTGAAAAAGTTCAAAAAATTGCTTCTAACAATATCCGAATAATTAGAGAATCAATCAATGGCTCTTTAAAATATTCAATGAGGAATAGGGAAGGGGAAATATATCATAAATAATCATCAAACAAGCAATATCTAATCACAAGCAAGGGATCTAAGATGAAAAAGAGGAAACACTAGTCAAAGTTCCTCCCCAGTGGAGTCGCCATTTTTCTGTTGTGAGAAATCTTACCCTCCAGAGAGGCTAAGCTCCCCTTTGGACCAAGAATCCTATATTTGGTCCAAATACATAAGAGAACAGGTGGTTACTACTTTCCCTATAGATCTAACTCAATAAATCACACAAGAAAGAGAAGAAGGATGTGGCGTACCTTGTTGTGATGTAACTGAAACCATGCAAAGACTAGAAAAGGAAACACGTATTCCTACTCTAGATGATTATATAAAGAAGATTTATCTATGAAGACTAAAATTACAATAAACAAGAAAATGTAGAAGACATGAACTATAGGGGAATAATCCAAGTTGATATTAATTGGAAAGCCAAAAAGAGGCACTTACAAAGCATGCTTGACGACACAACACTTCTCCAAGCTTTCCTCATCCATCCCTTGCATGAATCTTGACATCAAAATGCCAATGCTTCCTCCAGAATGAAAGGTTTGATACCTATAATCTTCCCCAAAGAATCAAAGGTTTGATACCTCTAATCTCTTCTCTCTTTCCTTCACAATGGAAAGCCCTCATTATATATGATTCTGAGGCTTAACCACCATGGAGAAGATCACTCACTAGATCCAAAAAATTAGGATCTCCAAGATTTTTAGGGAGAAAATATCTCTCAAGGATATTAGGGAGAACATATCTCTCAAGGATTTTAAGGAGGAACTATCTCTCAAGGTCCACCAAATTAGGATTTTGGTTTGAGAAAATATCTCAACCATCCATGAGATTCTCAACTTCTCCTTGAGATTAGGAAACTAAATGTGAGGTGTATTTTCAGACTAAATTAATTTCCTTTTTATGAATAATAATAAATAATTCATATGCACATAGTATTTTGACCCTCATATGATATATTTATCCTCCACATTGACTATGGATTGTGACAAATTTTCTTTCATGGTGTCAAGGGGTTTTGAAAGTCGACAAAGTGAATGCGACACTAGGTAAGGTGCATATGACACTTGCGACAATGCATGCGACACTTAACAAGGTGCATACATCACTTTGCAACATTTGTGACACTTAGGGTGAGAAACTCAAGAGTGACATTTTGGTGTGTAACAATTTTACCCTATGATAAGTGGACAAACTATTTTAGAACGTCTTGTATAAATAGATACCTAATTCATTTCATTTTGACACAACTCTCTCACTTGAGAATTACATACTTAGTTGAAATTTGCGCTCTTTATGGGTATTTTCTCTATCTCTCTCTTATGCAAATCTTATGGATGCTTGTTCTTGTCTATTGATGAAGGAAGTGGTGTGCTACCCTCTTGGAGGATTATCTCTTGCATGTTGATGGAATATTCTTGGTAGATAAGTGTTGTCCCTTTACCAGGTTTTGGAGAACTTGGGTCTTTTTTGACCAATTTTGGGACCTTGATAGGCTGGTCGAAGGCGAAGCGCAAGGCGAAGCGGAGATCGTGGGATCTCGGCCCCTTCTTAGGGAATTTTTTGGTTTAGGGTTTATGTAACAGGTATGGGATGTCGACCCATGGGTTTACCCATGTTTAGTCCCTTTTGTAATGTATAAATAGAAAGCTAGGCAATGTGAGTAACCTAAGTGCGTAATGTGGTTGGTGAGCTAAGTGCGAACAATTGTGGATGCTTCATGCATATTGTGTGTTAAGATATTGCAGAGCTAAGTGTAAGTGATTGTAAGAGGCCTATGTGCAGATTGTAAGAAGGCTTTGTGCTTAAACCTAGCTCGGGGAACGAGGATCTGGCGAGGTGCACGCAGATCTCCTGTCCTATGCAGAGTGGGTTCTTCTAGCTCTGTGCTTGTAGAATATTGAAATAAGACAATAAAGAAGAGAAGAGTTGGTGGACGTAGCCCCACACTCGAGTGAAACACGTATATCCTGTGTTGTGGTTTCTTTGTGAATTATAGTTGTTATGTTATTGATGTGATGTATGTTAGATGCATCTGATATAATAGCTTAGTGCCTAGTGATGTGAATGAATGTTATATCTGATCTGTTTCTATGTGATAAGTGCTTGGAAGTGTTAGATCTTGTTGAATACTGCATTGTTTTTTAATTAGGGTTTGAATATGCGATGTAAATAAGGGTTAAATGCTAATGAATGTTAACTGATAAGTTCTCTATTAAGGTATTGTAATCACAGATCTGTGTCCCAGCTAGGTTGCAGACATCTGAGTCCCACAACCCCCCCTGCCTCTACCTTAGGTGAGACTTAATCTGCTTCGCAGGTTTTGCTGAAAGGGTCGGTAGTTAGGGTTTTGTTGGTGCGCTACTGAAGTGTTGAACCTTGGGTCTACCCCTGTGCCAAAAAATGGTTCCGTTGCTAGGACCTGAAACTGTGATTGCTGGGAACTGAAGAAAATAAAGCTCTGTGCATAGATCTGTTGCTTTAGTGTGTAGTATTCTACTTGACTGTGAATCTCTATGCTAAGAAAGGAATCAGATATGAAGAAAAGAGGTAGGGTCTTAAATATTTGTTCTTTGAGAAAGGTAAGATAAATGAAAATTTGTATTTCGAAAGAATGGATCTAGGTATGTTTAATAGATTTGGTCCTAGTCTGAAAACTAGGGTAGAAATTTGATATGAATAGATCTGATAGAAATAATGAAAGATATGTTATTACTCTGCATAGAAAGAATGTTTGGACTAGCAAGTGGATGCAGGATCCTAGAAAGAATTTTTTTCAGATCCACCACTGTGGTCCCAGTGCGTAGTATAGGAAAGGTTGGGGATCATTCAAGAGAAAGAGAGGGTTAACTCTTTGTTATAGTTGCAGAAGATTGGGACATATTTCTAAGGAATGCCTTGGTAGAGGTCCTATTTTCCTTTGTTGTAAGGCTACTAGACATGAAGTTTTGGACTGCCCTAGAATGATTGCCAAAGTTGAAAAGATGAATATGAGACAAGAAAACCTTGAGGAAGGCCAAGAGACTAAGAAACAGAAAGAATCAGAGACTGTATTATTACATATGAAAGAAACCATGAATGATCACAGAGATATAAAATTATTAGAGATCTTAAAAGAGAAAGAGTGCATAGAAACAAGAATAGGAGACTTCGACATAGACTGTGTCCGAGATGAGGAAACACAGATGAATATCATGACAAAAAGAACTTGGGAAATTTTGGGAAAACCCACTATGGTTCCTTCACTGGGAGGAATATGATTGTTTAAAGGGAAGATGATAACCCTATGTGGAAGACTTACACAGATACCTATGAGTGCTCATAGCACTTCAACAAAAGAAGAATTTGAGGTTGTAAAGTTTGTTGAGAACAACACCCCATTTTCTATTTTCCTAGGAAAAACTTGGGTTGAGAAAGATTAGATACGAAGGAAACAAGAAGAGGAAGCTCTAGAACAGAAAAAGAAAGAACTAAGAGATTTCATGGCTAGGAGAATAAGGCACTTATTATAAGAACATGAGGACAAGTCAAAGATACTGAGGACCAGAGATCTAAACGTTGAAGTTGAAAGAACACAGGAAGACTGGAAACACTTGTCTATACAAGAGAGTAGAGCACCTACCCCAGAAAGAGAAGAAGTATTACCCTCAAACCCATGTGAAGTTACTATGCCAAGAGGATATAAGAACGATAATGGAAAGAGGAAACCAGTGACTCAGATTACAGAAAAGAAAGCCAGAAAGCTCAACAAGAAGAAAGCAAAGTTAGAAAGGTTACAGGAAGTTCCAGGGAGGACTTCACAGAAGGGTTTGCATAAATGGAACTTCGTCAGGATATCAGAACAACGAAGATTGGCACTTCGCCATGGCAAAGAAATATGACCTTTGGAGGCGTCCCGACCGTTAGCCTGATGCTCCAGAATGACTTGAACCGTAGTTATGGCCAGAAGGATCGCCATTAGAACGTTGGGACCGCACCATAACGGAATTAAGGTGTTCCTGCCCATTGGAAGAGTTTGTTACGATGTTTTATATTTATCCCATCGAGCATTGCACTGAGAACACTTTTTTCCAATTGTGATTATTCGAGCCCACAAAGAACTAGTTTCTTTTGCACAGTGATTATTGAGACCTCGCCATCCATTCTATTACATTGAGTGTTTCTTCATCGACCTAAGATATCAGATCTCGAGTGTGCAAGTAGGATGAAATTAGTGCGGTATAAAAAGACATTAAAGAGATCCAAATAGACCTCATGGCTGAGAAGGTGATGTCCGTAGGCATCCAAGCCTCGTCGACGAGAGGAGTGCAAGCATCCCTGACGACTGCTTGTGGATTTGGACCATCCCAAGCTACGAAAAATAAACAAACGAAGCATCGTGATGACTTAGTGAATGAAAAGATCATCCCATATATCCTTCCCAACTACATCCCGCCTCTGGATGGTACGGTGAGTCGTGACAGCATCCCGATGGACTTTGACTACACAATGATCACTGCATACCTCCCAAAGGGGATACACATAGTCAGACCATAGTTGGAGAGGATTCCAATGTTGGAGATCAGCGACTATATCCTGGGAGACCGCAAGAACTATGGCATGCTCGCACCATACAAGTATTTGACCAAGACAAAGGGGAAGAAGTCGAAGATCATCCCCCAACTATGGACCATGGACATCGCGAGGTCCACCATCCTGAACCTAATGAAGATACCCCACTTTGGAAGGCACTAGAAGGTTAACACGTGCGTTAAATCCTGTTGTCATGCTTCCATGGTAGTTATCTATGGCTAGACAGGCGTATCATAGTCAATCCAGCATTGATCCATTGGATCATTGGATTAAGCATGCAAGGACCAGACCCACAAGAATTTTATCCAGGGAAGGCTGCAGATCATGCCCTGGCGTAGAGAATCAAAGATACCTATGGTGATGTGGAGAAGGGGAAGCGAGGCTACAAGGTATCCTCCATCTAGAATGGTGCAGTGTGCCTAGCCTTCCAGTTGATCACTGGTAAGCTATTAAGGAAGAAAATACCCACGCAGGTCACAGGGTTCGTTGTTGACCTCGCGGGAAAATGCATTGAGGGGCTGAAAATGAACTGGGCGAGCTACCTTGTCAACCAGTTAGAGAAAGACTGTCGTGAAGCTCAGGATCAGGGCTATGAGTTCCATTTTAGTTGTTTGTTGATCTTCATCACCTTCATTTCTTGAGAGATTCTAGAAGGTGTGACCTTCACTGAAATTGAGCCATCCGAACCCTTAGCTACAAAGTTCACTACGCTCTGGTATTTGAGCGACATGGCTAAGCAATGACAGTCAAATGCGGTGTTCCACACCTATTACCTGCAGTTGAAGAGGGATATTGGGTCTTTCCCTCGTATGATGCCAAACACCCTAGACAATTTTAGGCCAATTATGAAGTTTCTCATAGATAGACATTTTATTTATATCACTACGCGTGGAGATGAACAAAAAGAAGAGATTCAATCCTACTACAAGCTCATAGAGGAGGACCTGGAAGAAATCACTAAGGAATGTCCTATTGAGTTCCTTATACTAGTCGACCAGGAAGAATTGTCCGACCCCGACCTCATTGGAAGTCATGTGGTCACTCGCGAAGAGTATGATGCACCCAGCAGTAGCAGGAGGAAAAAGAAGGAATATGTACAGGAAATAAACAACGTATCAGAAGAGACTACATCAAATTCACCTAGCTGAGGAGGATATGACGAAGTGGACAAAGAAGAGAAAGAAGGGGAAGAAGACAAGAAGAATTAGGGTGAAGTAACACCACCTAGGAACCCCCTTGAAGAGGTAGATACATCCGAGAAAAGAAAGGTTTCCCCAATGAAACCTACATCGCGGAAGAAGTCAAAAGATAGTAAGCCCAAGCTACAGACTGTGCTCACGGTAGATGGCATTGACCTCATCATCGCTACTATATCAAATACATCAGAAGATATTTTACAACGCAATCAAGAAAAAAAAGAATCCATGTATGATCACATTGAAGCAGAGCTTAAAGGAATACAACAAGCTCTCCATTCAAGCCGCGCAGTGCCTACTGTGTCGTTGTCAGCAGGGAACATAGAAGTAGGAGATGAGCCTTCCTAGCTATGCAGGATAGTAGATGCGACGGAGGCTCACCTTCATAATGTCCAGGAGGAAAAGGAGCAGGCCATAGAGGCCCTGAATCAAGCAAAAGAGGAATCCATAGAACAACGTTGGGCAGTGCATCAAGAAAAATACAACCTCCAGGCGAAGTTTGTAAAAGATAGAGCGCATATCCAGAGGGAGAAAGAAAATCTGCTCGCAGAGAAGATTGGAGTTAAATAAGAAGTCACTAGAGCACTTCTCTCTATGACGGGCTTAGAGAAAATGGAAGAAGAAACATTGGAGAATCAAGTGGGAAGGCTTTCCAAAGCCATTCAGCAACTCCAACAAAGAATAGAAGAATTGGAATTATAAACAGTGCCAAGCACTCCGTAAAAAGTATGATATCTAAGAGAAGAAACTACAAGGAGAACAATTGAGAGAATCAAGGCATTAGCCTTGAAATGCAAACAACTCAATAGTCTAAGTGTGCATACCTACGAGCTCCTTGCAGAGGACCCTGAGCTCAGGACACTGGAGTCACATCTCTAGGAGGGAAAACAACAAGAAGCAACAGTGCAACTGCAGTTGAAGATACTATCACCGATCGAGAGGATGAAAGTATCCCAGGAACAATACATGGTTCAACAACAGGCCCATGCCATTCAGAACAAGGTCATGGAAGTAACCCAGAGGCTCCAACCAGTGCAGGATGAAGCCTGCACACTTTTTGAGGAGATCAAAGGACAAGGTGCATAGCTAGAACAAGTAGTCACTTCAATTGAACAATGATTGGAAGGAACTGTCATCGAGAAGGTAATTCAGGAGTTTGTCGAGCAGGAGGCTATGGCCAAGTAGTAGTTCGAAGCAGCTCGATCTAATCTCGAGGCCTTCGAGGCAGAGTTACCCAGATCAAAGTGACTCAGGATGAGTCATAGGTGAGTGTTGGGGGCATGTTGGCCGTTGACCAAGTTTTGGAGAACTTGGGTCATGTTTGACCTATTTTGGGACCTTGACAGGCTGGTCAAAGGCAGAGTACAAAGCGAAGCAGAGATCGTGGGATCTCGACCCCTTCTTAGGGAATTTTCAGGTTTAGGGTTTATGTAATGGGTATGGGATGTCGTCCCATGAGTTTACCCATGTTTATGCCATTTTGTAATGTATAAATAGAAATATAGGTGATTTAAGTAAAGGAGACTCTTGGGGAGAGACCCAAGTGTGTAATGCAGCTGGTGAGCTAAGTGAGAACAGTTGTGAATGCTTCGTGCATACTATGTGTTAAGAGCTGGTAGAGCTAAGTGCAAGTGATTGTAAGAGGCCTGTGTGTAGATTGTAAGAAGGCTTTGTGATTAAACCTAGCTCGGGGAAGGATCATTTGGTGAGGTGCACGCAGATCTCCTGTCCTATGCGGAGTGGGTTCTTGTGGATTTGTTCTTGTAGAAGATTGAAAGAAGACAATAAAGAAGAGAAGAGTTGGTGGATGTAGCCCCACATTGGGGTGAACCACATATATCCTGTCTTGTGGTTTCTTTGTGCATTATAGTTGTTATGTTATTGATGTGATGTATGTTATATGCATCTGATATAGTAGCTTAGTGCCTAGTGACGTGAATGAATTCTAGACCATACCTGTTTCTATGTGCTAAGTGCTTGGAAGTGTTAGATATTCTTGAAAAATGCATTGTTATGTAATTAGGGTTTGAATTTGCGATGTAAATAAGGGTTAAATGCTAATGAATGTTAACTTCTAAGTGTTATGTTAAGGTATTGTAATCACATATCTGTGTCCTAGCTAGGTTGAAAACATCTGAGTCCTGTAACCCCCCCTGCCTCTACCTCGGGTTAGAATTCATCTACTTCACAGGTGTTGCCGAAAGGGTTGTTAGTTAGGGTTTTGTTGGTGTGTTGTTGAAGCGTTGAACCTTGGGTCTTCCCCTGTGCCAATAGTAAGGGTTTTGCATGCTTTTCTATTGGAATTGGTAAGAGATTTTCTACATATTATTAGTAATTTCTTATTGTTTCAAAGTTATTATTGTCTAAAACCCTTGGAGGAGTATAAGGGAATACACCCTCCACCAAGTCTATCATAACTGTTGTTGGATAAGTTATTTTTCAAGGTTTCTAGGAGGAGTAAAAGGGCTTACACCCTCCTAGATTTACCTTGTTGGGTTTACTTTATCTAGGGAGTAAAAGGGTTTACACCCCTAGAGAAGAAGTAGATCTAAATCTTACACCCAAGACACCATAACCCAATAGGCTAGGCATTGTTGATATTTTGCAGTAGTGGGAGGTATTCCCTCCTGGACAACTTTTCCTAGAGAGGAATATTCCAATAAGTCAAAGGAAGACCATTGAATAGTTGAAGAAGCCTGAAGAAAAAATAGAAGACCACAAAAGATAAGTCGACCCCATAGGAAAAATATAAATTAATATTGAAGACCCTAGAAGAGAAGTCTGCCCCATTGGAAAAATAATAAAGGAAAACCAAAATTTCCAGGAAGAGAATTCGGCCCCAGTAAAGTGACTGAACTAGTATAAATAACGGTGATGTCGTTTCTCATTTACACACACTAAACTCATCATATCATCAAGGAAAAGGATGCACAAATTTGAGGCAACCCTAGGAGACATTGTAACTGGGGTTCTTGGTGTTTTCTCATGTGTGCTACCTATAGAAGACTTGTGCGAGGGTTGTGAGATGACTCAGTTGTCTACCCTCACTAGGGTTTGATAAGAGGAAGAGATAATTACTTGTTATCATGCTTTTTTCATTGTTGGTTTTTCTCTTGTGAATAGAGCTTGCTCATTGTTGTATTGTATTATCATAAATATTCTCTCTAAGAAAAGTTGGTTGGGTTTTTCTCTGAGTTTGGGGTTTTCCTAGGATAAATCTTTGTATCTTCTTGTGTGTGTCTATCTACTTCTAGATCATGCTTATATTTTCAATATATAATTATTGAATATTAAAATAAGATCAAAATACTCTGGTAAATCTATTTCTATTGAAAATGTAAGAAAAAACTAACATGGCTTCAGAGCAGGTTACCTTCAGAATAGTCTAATCATTGGAAGGAAGATCATGAGAAAAATGGAAGGCCAAATTGTTGAGATTTTCCACTGCACATGAAATTTGTCGCTGCAAAGTTTTTTGTCAAGCTCATTGAGCAATTTATTGGAGGGCGATGAGATTAATTTTTCCATAGATCAATTCTCCCTAGCCTAGCACACCTCCTAGTGGTATCAGATTGCAACTTGGTGAAAGTTGAAATTTCACCCCAAAACGACAGTTGCAACAACTTTTTGTTGATTATCTGTCAAAGTTGAAATTTTAGGGTTTCAGGCTTGTTGACATTTTTTTTTTGTTGAACCTTATGATTTAGGTTTTTTTACTTCTTATTGTTGAGATGATGTAATGTCTTAGATTAGAAGACAAAATGGATGGTGCTACAAATTTCAGAGCTATGCACTTGTATATAAGTTATATCATGAGGGTGCTTGCAAGATATGTACACTTGGAAAAAGGAAATTTGTCCAAGCAGTGATAAAGGGATCCTAGATATAGTGCAATCAGAGGAAGTTCAAGAGTTGGAGGCAACAATGGCGATGTCTCCTACAATATATGACAACTTGAAATCAAATGGGATAGTAGAAGTTAAGACTTGAGGTTCCAAGTTTGATTGATGTATCCCGATTTTCTTTATATCAAGTTTAATATTTGTTGCATATCAAGAAAATGTTGTAGCTATGACAACAACCTTTAGAGGCCTATTACTGCCAAGTACTATTGTTATGATCATTATGCAAATGATCATTGTTTAGTACTAATGATGCACTTGTTTGCAAGATAAAATCAATCTCCTCTAGTAGATATTCTTGTTTTGTCTCTCTTCCAGGAAGGTTACCATGGAGGAATGAATGGTAACAACACTAGAGAAGTGTTGTTCTTGTTCTTGTCTCTTATTCTTGTTCTTATTCCAGACAAGTCATAGGTAATATCTCTGTGAGAGATATATAGCAACTATTTTTCTTGTTGCTAGCGGGAAAACCCCCCCTTTAACTACACCAGGGTTCAAGATGTAGAAAGAGCGAATAATCGTCTAAAAGATAATCAATTCTCTATACTACCCCAAACATACCAAAACTAATGCATAGAAATAAAAGAGAGAAGAGATCGGGAAACTATACCTCTAATCCCACGTCTGGTGATGATCTCCTCGCGCTTGGAAGTTCCACTGACTGCACGTGTCCTCCCAGAGCTGACCCGCATCCAAAGATATGCAAACAAAGAACTACAAGCATGATATTCCATATATAAGTTAGGGTTATATGTTATAATGTCGAGTATAAATCAATAAAATTACTAAATACACCATCATTTGGGACAAGAAAATGTGATTCTTTTATTCATAATACAAAGATTATACCTTACAATCTGAGTCGACCACCGTTCCGCGAACCTGGTCTGGGATCCTCTTTACCATGCTCCAAGTGCACCTTGTATGAAATTATTCTTTCGACCTTCTAATCACTTCTATGGAAGGGGATGGGTTAAATGGAGGAAGAAGGGGTTGATGAGGGAATGCTGAGGCAATTTCTCACAAAAGGAAACAATATCTTGGGCAAGGAGAGGAAGTGAAATCGGGAATAGTTTCACTGTTCTTATGCTTATATTTGAAATGAGACCCCAACACCTCCTTTTGTATGACAAAAGTATGGTTATTCGGTTGGGTGATGGGCTATATCAAGTGGATTAGTTGGGAAACCTCCAATATCCCATAAATTTCAACGAATTCCTTGCAACTCTTTATTTTTTGCAACTTTTGCAAGTATATGCAGGTTGTAATGGTGCAAAATGCATATGTACGTGAGCTGTAGTGGTGCATCAAGTGTATGTACGTGGGAAATAATGGTGCAGGGCATGTACATCTTCCAAAAACTGGTTTTTTAAGAAGAGCTTCTCAACAATGCTTTGGAAAAATATGCAAGTAATACGGCCAAGGCCATGTATGCATGAGTAGGGAAATTTAGGGCTATAACAGATTCTACCTAATGTGTGAGGTCAGAAGAGCAACTGATGGAAGAAATAAATTACAATATATTCACCAATGTATGAAATTGAGTGAGCTCGGGACCAGAGTTCGGGAGGTGCCATCTGAAAAACAACAATTGTCTCTCTGAGGCGGGCATACCCATGCTCGAGATGAAATAAATCATGGCTGCCAATAAAATACACTGCATATCCATGTCATATAACTATATAAAGTGTAGCCGCAAGAAATACACATCGGATCTACATCTCAAAATCAGAGATATACAAATATAGTATCCATCTTCAAGAAACTAGTGACACTTAATGGTTGGAGATGAGGTATTCATAACTCAAGAAACAACTTCAAGATATTCAGAACTCAGGTAGGAGTATACTGGGAGTGTATAACTCACTACCCTGAGGTCTTCGATGACTCGTCGGGAAAAGACATGAGGATCTCGATGATTAGGTAGAGAACTTCATCAATTTTGAATCAGGACTTGACTGGACTCTTGGGATGGTTGACTCATGAGGTCAAGAGACAAAATGAAAAAGGGATGACTCAGGTTGGGTGAGACTTCCCTTGGACAAAAGCATGAAAGATGATCAGACTCAGGCATCATGACATTGACACAAGTTCACGATGCAAAAGGAAACACAAACTCTCCATGTGTTTGGAAGAGTAACCAAATGGAGGAGGACACAACTCTATGTAGCGAGAACAACTTCCTAAGGTCATACTAGATCTTGGTGCTTGATGAAAAAACAAAAGGATGTGCTTTTTGCAAGGGAGACTCTTTGTGCTTGCAAAAAAATAATACATATTTCCCATCCCCTCTTTTTGGAATATTCGATTTTTTTTTTCTTTTTCAATTTTTTAAAGAGCTTGAAAAAGAATAAAAGAATGTTATGTTACAAAGGAGGAGCGAGTGTCGTAATTAAGCAGACTAGTTCCAAGCGCAAGGAATACACTAATTCTCAGAGCAAGGAGACATGTGAAGGAAAAGGACACTCGAGGAAACTTCCTCCATGGGTCAAGGTGTCAAGTCGCATAGGGAAGAAGTGCTAGAAGGCTTGCGTATAAGGCATGCTTAAAAGGTTTAGATGAGAGCAACATGGAGCCTACATTAGGCCAAAGACGCAGAGATGCAAATGCGATTAAGCAAGACACAATGAGACCCCTTCAATGTAATTTTTACAATCCCATAGAAGGTAAGCTCGGTAGTTTTTTCACATTTAGAGAGTCTGAAAAAACATAAAATAAGACTCTAGGGAGTACCTTTTTCAGAGATAGTCTAGTTGGTTTGAAAAAGGGTTAAAATTGCACCGAAAAGACATCTATTCGAAACCATTTTAACGAACGTGACAAATACAAGATCACTCGACAATCTTTTCAACTTTGAGGAGTCTGAAAAGATATTAACTATGGACTCACAACCTTTTTTTGAGTTTAGTCTGCTTAGCCCAAAAAAGTATAAAAGTTACTGAGGATAACTCTCCCGACGAGACGAATATCCCGAGGCATACCTTTTTCCACTATAATCTATAGGCTAGAAAAAGGGGTAAACTCATGCAAGTAGATGTTCTTCTGGACCAATTTAACTAGTGTGAAGGAACAAGGTCACTCGATGATGTTTTCAATTTTAGGGAGTCTGAAAAGAGATCAACTATGGACTCCATGGGGGTTCCTTTTTTGTAAGTAATCTCCAAGGCCTGAAAAAGGTGATAGACCAAAACCAAGGAGAATGTTCATTTTTCGAAGATTTAGTCCCTCAGGCCTGAAAAAGGGTTAAAATTATGTCTGAGAATACTCTTCTAGTGAACCAAAGTTCTTAGAGCATACCTTTATTCATGAAATTGAACGTCCAGACCGAAAAAGGGGTAAACTACCGCCGGATAGACATGCCTTTAAATTTGAGTTTTGCAAGCGTGAAGGGAAACAAGATCACTCAGAAATATGTTCATGTTTAGAGAGTCTGAAAAGGGATTAAAGAAGACTCCAGGGGGATACTTTTCTCAGTTAATCTAGACAATATGGAAAAGCATAAATACAGTCTCGTCGGATGTTTCTTTTGAATTGTAAAGCGAGCTTGAAATACAACAAAGCGTGCTCATTTGGGAGTCTCGGGGGTGAGGCCAAGAATGATGGTGCATCAGATGAATGAGGCTCAATATCATAATCATGACAGGACTAACAAGGCCTCTCGAGCCTATAGTCGTTACTGACAGTATGGATGCCAAAATGGAACAAGAATCTACCTAGGGCATCCATGTAAAGGTAGGCTCTACCACCTAATTACGACACTTCTAGAGCAACAATGAAGGTTTCATGTCGCACTTCGGTGGGTCGATCTTATGGTAAAGAGGAAAAGACAATGAGATGTATAAAGTGGAGATGAAATCCTAACTTATATGCAAAAAGTTGGGAAAAAAATGACTTTTACCAAAGGATATCAATAAGTGACCCATCCCCCAAAAGTTACCAAACCAAAAGAAAAAGTGCACCATAACATCCAATAAGAAATTCAAAAATGGAATCAAGATATTTTGAAGCCAAGAAAAACGAAAAAGGGGGTCAAAAAGTGGCAAAAAAGGCCAAAAAAGTCTATAAATAGAAGCTGACAACTCATTTTCACCATTGCAGTTTGAAAATTACCCAAAAGGAGAAAAAAAAAACCTTTTCTAAAGAAGTTGATTCCAAGAGCTTCAGTGGACAAAATGAACTTCCGCTTGGACCAGGTAAGTACAATTTCACCCCTCTTGCATTTCAGTACTTCCTTTATGCATTTAAATTTTTTTTTGAGGGGGTGCACTCATCTAAAAAGAGCGGCCCCATGTGTATGTGGGTTTTTCAAGGAAATCCCGCAAATGTGCTCAGGCAGAAAACACTCTTCCCGCATACATAGGTGGTTGTGGCCAATACAACCCACGTACACCCTTAAAATCTTGGAAAAAAATAAAATGCAATAGCTAACTTCCTCCATTTTTTCCATGGAACAGGATGTATGTCCACTAGAGGAAGAGGGAACATGAGGATATAGACATACTGGTAGAAGAGGACCCTCCAACTATCGCCGCACTGAAACTATGTGGGCTATGGAAGTTCTTCCAGTGTCCTTTTATGAGGCAACAACCCAGATTGTTGAACACCCTTGTTGATTACTGAAACCCAGATGCAGAAGCATTCATGCTAGAGGCACAGTCATTGACTCCGATGATTGAGGATATCTACTTCCTGAATAGCCTCTTGAGGAGAGGGGAACCAGTCAATCTACAGACATTTCCCCATGGGCCTTTCAACATAGAGGACTACATCCAGATGTAATGCGAGGCTCACACTGAGAAGGTAGGTTCTCAGGTGCCTATTCATAATATCACAAGTTTTACTTTATGAGTGATCTCACTACTAATTGGGCGGATTACTAGATTTGTGACCCTACATCAATATTCTCGAGCACACATACACTGTGCTATTCAGTGCCAGGAGGCTCATAATTTTGACTGGAGCACGACTATGCCTACATGCATGAACAGACAACTGACAGAGTGTCGACACCGCATCAAAAAGAACTTTGGGTTTGGCACTATTATGTATTCCTTATTCTTCGAGAGGGTTCCTAGTATTAGTCCCACAGAGATTGTATGGGGGCACGCAGCCTACTTCCTAGCGATATGCAAATGGGAAACATTGTTGCCATGACAGGGGGGAGGGAGGACCATAGAGGCCTTCGATGACAAGTTTTTTGACTAGTGGGAATGAAATATTTTGACGATTGAGGACTACCCCTACGCCGGGATCAGATTTTCTAGGGACCTAGACATTCCCATGCCTCCCGGAGAGGAGCGAGGAGAGATAGGTAACAATTTTTTAATGTTATTTAATTTTTAATTTTTTTTTTTTATATATCATTTTTATATGTGTATAGAGTACTAACTTTCATGTATCTTCTATGTATAGATGTGGGACCAATGCGCCCAACATAATTTGCGAGGACTCGATGACGTGCTCGACCACAGGTGGGACCAACAGCATCCGGCGGGCCAATAGCTGCAAGGGGACCTCCAGCCGGAGAGGATGAGGAATTTTTGAGATGAGTTAAGCGCAACCTCACTACGCTCACTCGCACAATACCCATGGCTGAGATCAAGGATATCCCACCTTCCATGCAGATTCATGTAGTGGGGGTTCCATAGACGTGGGTCCAACTTTTTCGACGTTTAGCCAACGCCTTCGTTCATTATGGCAGGGCCAATAGGCCCCGAGCTTAGATAGGATAGACTTTCGATGCGCTAAGGGCACCATTGTACACATATCTTTTGAGGGCATAAGCCCAACGATGTATATTGAACCTTATTTTTGAGGCATTTGCGCCCACCTATGTACTCGTGACACATTTTTGATATATATATATATTTACATCTTATTTGTCTTATGGATCAATTTTTTTACAATTGTACGTACATGTGTATGTGTGTGACTCTCTTTCTATGTATGTGCAACATGCCAATCTAATATTTGATTAGCTAGAGTATCTATCATATGATTAAATCTCCTAGGAACATGAATATACATAATGCAATCAAAGTAACGTTCTAAGAGACGTACCCTAAGGAAACATCGGTGCAAAGTAGGATCATAAATGCGGTAAAATCCATTTAAATGGGACACAACCAACTGAGCATCTAGGTATACCCGGAGGTGTGAAATTCCATGTGACAAAGGGTCACGAAGCAACTCTATCACTGTGTTGTACTCGGTGACATTGTTTGTGGCGTCACCTAGACAAATACCTCTGGAAGATAGCAACTGGCCTCAAGGTGTGAAAATCACCCAAGTTGTGGAAGCAAGCCTCCGAGTGTGTGAGCTAGCGCCATCCACAAACCCAAAAAACACCTCCAATTCACTTGACATCTTCCATAGTGAAAAAGAAGACATAAACAACTACACGTCCAAAAAACAAAAAAGACAAAAAATTGTATAAGAACTATACATATGTACAAGAAGTCACCCAGGTGACCAACCTAAGAGTATCACTTCTTGAGGTAGAGCCCATTTCTAGGATCCTCCAAGGAATTTCCTTCAAATTCAACCAGATGGTAAACACCCTTCTTCAAGACCTCTTTCACAATGAATGATCCAAACCACATGGGTTTGAACTTGCCTTCTCCCAGGGGAACTTTGTCTTGATCGTAGACCAGGACAAGATCTCCTTCGGAGAAAATACGAGGACAAACAAATCGATCGTGCTGACACTTGAATCGTTTCTTATGAGCCTCATTGGCCAAGGTTTCATCACGATGCTACTCATTGAGCTGCTTGAGATATAGTAGGAGTTCCTCAACTAGTGAAGTGTCTGACAGTAATTTCGCTGCCAAATTTAAAGATGAGATCTGACACTCAATAGGTAAGACTACTTCTAGCTCGTACATGAGTTGAAAAGGTGAGAAACCAGAGGTAGTATTTACATATGTTCGGTAGGCCCATAACACTGAGTACAACATCAAATTCCAATTTGACTTGGCAGAATTGATCGTCCGCTGAAGAATAGTCTTGAGAGATGTATTCACATCTTCAACCTGACCATTCTCTTATGGGTAATAAGGTGATGAATGTTCTTTCCTCAACCCAAGATTTGATGTTAACTCAGTCATCAATTGTTTTTTGAAGTGACTGCCATGGTCAGTGACAATCTCCTTCGGGATGCCAAACCTTTCTATTATCTGGTTAAAAATGAAAAGAGTCATTGTTTATCCATCATTGTTAAACATTGGCATAGCCTTGACCCACTTTGTGAAGTAGTCTACCGCTACAATGATGTAACGATGCCCCATGGTTGAATCTGGGTGACATGTAGTGAATTCAATCCCCCGCTTGGTGAAAGGACCAACAACAATGAAAGGAAACATGAGAGAAGGATGTGTCCACATCTTCCAAGAGAATATATGAAACAAGTGTCACTTCTTGACCCCCTCAACACAATCCTTGATTAATGAGGGCCAGAAGTAACCGACACGTAGAATATTTTGGGTTGTTTCCAACCCAAAAAAAGATCACCACATGCTCCAATGTGGCAGTTGTTCAAAATGATCTTTTCTTCTTCGTGGATAAGGCACCGACGAAGAATTCAATCTACACCTCGACGATACAAAGTGTCATCGAGTATGAGATAGTTTTGTGCCTTATGGGGAATTCGTCGATGCTCATCATGGGAAGAAGAAGCAGGGAAATTCAAAGTCTAGAGATAGACTAGTATATCTCCATACCATGGGTCCGAATATGTGATTAGAAAAATATCTCCTTTGATAAGCGATTCTTCAGGCATGATATCACTAGACTCAACCGGAAGTTCCGAAATAAGTTTGGCAAAGACCAACGAATTTTTGGATTTCGCAGAAACAAAATCCAATTCAAATTCATGGAGGATTACAATCCATCTATTGATCTTTCCGCCAATGAACCCTCATGTTAACACATATTGAAAAGGGTTCACAACGACAATGAAAATGGTCTTGCAAAGCAAAATGTAATGACGGAACTGTTGGACAACATGAACCACTGCCAAAGCAAGCTGCTCAACGTGAGAATAGTTGAGTTCCATCCCAACCAGGCCTCAGCTAAGGTAATAAATAACATGTTCCTCGAGCAGATCATTCTCTTGAACCAAGACCATGCCAATGGTCAACTCCACAACAAAAAAATACAACAAGAAATATCTGTCATAATCAGGGGGCCGGAGCAGAGGGGCAGACATAAGGGTGTGTTTCAATGCTTTGAAAGAGTGTTAAGTGGATTCATCCCAATAGAATTGGACTCCCTTTTTCAAGAGACACATAAACCCTTTAATGATCTCATCGTAATTCGCGACAAGACACCAAAGAAATTTAGCTTTCCCCTATAAGCTCTAAAGTTGGGGTATTGTGCACGGGGAGGAAATTGAACTATCACCTCAACCTTGAGAGGATCGACCATGATCCATGTTGTTGAAACAATAAAACCTATGAGATGACCTGACATCACACATAAACTGCATTTGTTAGGATTCAAGCGAATCCGATAGTAGCGACATTTTTCAAATATTAGTTGAAGGTGAGCGAGATGATGAGATCTCTTGTGAGAGTGTGATGTTGGATCATCAAGATATGGCTCGACTATATGTCTAAGGTCGTGAAAAGAAAACAACATGGCTCATTGAAAAGTGGCTCCAACATTCTTCAGGCCAAAAGGAATCTTACGATATGCGAACGTGCCCCAAGGACAAATAAAAGTTGTTTTATGCTGGTCTTCGTGTTTGATATGAATCTAGTTATATCCTGAGAAACCATCCATGAATGAAAATACCTCACAAGAAATGCATTCATCGACAATCTAATCGATGAATGGGGTGGGAAAATTATCTTTCGGACATGCCCTGTTCAAGTCACAAAATTCCATGCACACACGAATCGTACCATGTTTCTGGTTAACCAGAACATGGCTTGACACCCATTCCATCAACTGCACGGGGTAGATAAAACCGGATTTAAGAAGTTTCTCTACTTTAGTCTTAATTGCTGCCGCTTTTTGAGGATTCACCAGACGAAGCTTCTATCAGACTGGCTTGGCATCAGGATAAGTTGTTATTTCATGCTCAACAATTATTGGGTCAATTCCTGGAATTTCCTCATAAGACCAGGAAAAAATGTCATGGAATTACTTAAATAACTTAGTATAAATTTGAATCTCTTCAAGGGAGCAGGCTGCTCCAACGAAAACATTCTCCACAAATCTAGGGGTTTTGGAGATATCTATGGGAATCATTTCAATGATACTTTCCATATTACCCTCGACATAAACTATGTGCGTAGCCAAAGGATTAATAGGACAAGACCTATCTCCATTCATGGTCGAAACAAATTCTCACGCCTATATTCTCCTTAACTCAGGAAGGAAGTAAGATCTATGATGAATATCATCCCAAGGTCTATCTAGACCAGTCAATGCCTCAAGAATCGCCTCGTCAGAGGGCAAGACCAGGTCTAAAGGATCTGTAGTGGCAAGAGAACCTTGAGCCCAAATAGGCTCAAGGACTAGATCTAAATCCTGTGGGGGAGTCAGATCAGGGTTGGCCAAAGTTTGTTGGACAATATTGTACGCAACCTCAGCCGCGGACAAAGGCATGGCCATGGTAGGATTCCTTGCCCCTTCCATCGAAGCTGATGGGGAAGAAAGGGTCCATGGATCGTGAAAGTAAGATGTTCAAAACGACGACACTTGAAAGATCACAACCCTAGGATGGTCGGGGACAACTGATATAAGCTAACCGATATAAGCTTGACATCACCAATGGGTGAAGGGTAGTCAAAAGTTCCCATCAATGATGGACACAAACCAACACCTAAGTTGATGGTGTCGGGCTGCGGATTATCAATCATCAAGACCATGGAAGTTCCCGATGAAGGGTTAGGATGGGAGAAGGACAACTGGTCAATGATCACAATCCGACCCTCCTGTGAAAAAAACAAGAGCCGAAAAACTGTATCAACCACTGTATGAATCACATACATCCAACTCCTTCCTAACAAAAGGTTGTAGTTGAGAGGCACATCGACCACTTCAACTTTGACACACACGTTTTTTCCTCCCAACTGCATGGGGAAAGAAGGAATCATTCCATGTGGTCTGAACGAATGACCGTCAAACGTCATAAGCAATGTAGGTGACAGAGACAAACCAGGTTGGCTAATGGCCTTCCAAAACACCAATGACATCACACAAGTCGAGGCATCCTCATCAACCACCGTACGAATTATTATAAGTAAAGTATTTCTTGGTATAAGCCACTACTATCTGAAATGCAATGTGGTAGGGAAGACGAGGTTTCAAGTCAGTTGGATCAAGAACGATCGCTCCCGAGTTACAAGTCTATGTCGATCCCAAGGTAGATAACAAATATTTTCTTTGTGAAGGGAAACTCTGGAGGAATTCCAAAGTAGACATTGTGCAAGGGTTTTTTTCCAAATCTTCCACAATGGAGTATTTTTGGGCAGCCCTCATGTTCAGATTATGAGAAGCCTTCTTAAACACACCTTTTGGGATGCGAGTCATTGTTTCGCTCGTTGTCTTCTTAATCTGGAGAGGAGTCGGTGGGTTCGTGGCTTCTTTTCCCTTTTTGATAGATTCCGACATTCTATAATCTTGAGCCCTAGTCGCTATATGAGCCTCGAATTTCATCATGTAAACATTCATGGCTAGGTTATTACCAGTAGTCATGGGGGGTCCCTGGCTACCCCCTTCTGGGCTTGAGGATGCTAAAGCTTGAGCCATATTTTTCCCATGTCGAAATGGGTTCGTCAACACAACAGGTTGTTGTTTCTCCAATAGCATCCGATATTTTTCAAGTTGAGGGCACAAATGAGATGGGTGTTCCTTCGTGCAAAGGTTACATAGATACTTCGACTTCCTCTTCTTCATTTCCCCCCTGTCAGCATTGCTAGTAGCCTTTTTTTCCCCGTTACCCTTCTTGTTTCATTGTTCCTTCTTTCCCTCAGGCTACTGGTTGGCCTTAGGGTTCGTTGACTGAGCACTGTGTGCGTCCAACATTTGGGTAGGGGGAGCAACCAAAATCGAAGTTTTCCAGCAATTTGGTGTCGGCATCGTATCTCATGGGTAACTGGAAATGGTTCAAAAAAACCATCACCAAGTTGTTGAAGTAAGAATACCTCAAGTGGTCAAGCTCAATATACCATTTTGCATCACCCCCGATAAGAATGCATTGAAAAAGGAACAACTGGATGGAGTCATCTCAAAGTGAGTTTGACGAGCACCATAAGTGAAAGGTTATCATGTGATCACCTGGATCTTCTCCAGGATTTCCTTCAAATTTTAGAATATCTAAGGGAAACTTAGTCAGCATGGGGGGCCAATGCAGATCGTGACAAATTGGGTCGTTGAGTGATCTCCACAAGTCTGGTAGATGTAGCGTTGCCAAAAATGGTATTTTAGGTTGAGTACTATGTACAGGAAAATAGGGTCCTGGAGTTTGAATGGCACCAGGTTGCTAGGAAAAGTTGGATTGTTGGCTAGGGTTTTGGTAGAAACTGTGGCCTTGACCAACATATGGAAATTGTGTATGTTGGGGTATCATTGAATGAATCATGTAATTGGACGACATAGCTTGCGTGAGGATCGCACCCTACGTTGTGTTCCAAGGATTTTGGAAGGGTATGCCCCCAACCAATCTAACATGCATAGGTACATAGCCTTGCTCAGGGTTCCATTGAGCATGGAAGGGGTTTCCCCTGACTGACATCCCTTGCAAGAGAACTAATCCCTACCAAGGATTACAAATCCCCTGAGAGGAGAAAACTCATTTCTTCGCTCCCTGTGAAGGAATAGTACCCTGCACGGGGTTCTGTTGTCCAAACCTAAGGTTTCCCCCAGCTGAGACTACAGCGAAAGAAAAAAATGTGTTCCCAAACGCGTCAAACAAAGAGAACAACATAGATCCCACCGACGTTGTGTAAGATGAAGGTCCTAAATTTCCTGCTCCAAACAAGTTGTAATTAGCATTTGGCCCGATTCGTTGCAGGAAATCACCACCGAGTGAGGGGGACAGAGGAGGCATGTGACCCCCACCGTAAGGGATAGGATTAAAGGGGACTGAAGTGCCCCTAGTTGAACCTTTCACGAGAGCGTTAGATATCCTTGCCCCCAGACCCATGGTATGTAAGTTGGAGTAGGTAAGAACCAATTTTGAATCAAAGTCGAGCATCCCATATGAGAATGGAGGGCTCGTCACACTCTGAGTAAACTAAGAAGTGGTCACCGCCGATGATGGTATCAGACCACTTCCCAAAGTAGAAGGAGTTGAGACCATTATGGTCCAGATCGACAAATGTGGGAGAGGAGGCAAGATGCACGTTGCGGTAGTATCCAAAACGAGAGTATGAGGATTCCTGAATGAAGTAGCAACATTCGCTTCTATTGCTTCTTGTAAGACTAGCTGGGACTTAGAGGGTGTCACCTCAGGAGGGATGATTTGGATCAACATAGGCATCGATAAGGCAGTAATCGGAGGGTTGGCTGGCCCGAGAGATTTTTTCGTAAGGTCAGAAACAGTAGGTTCCTCTAGAGTCAAATAGTCTCCTCACGGAGTAGGCTCGAGCACAGTTTCTTGTGGCTCAGTTGCTTCAAAAGACCCTTGTTGGTCAAGTCTTCGCCGTAATGGTGGCAGAGGTGGCTACAATGTAACCAACGACAGGCCCTAAAGCCTTCGCGACCGACGGAGTTGTTGATCTTCTACCTTGTGAAATTATCAACCGACATAGTAAGGATTAACTAGCGTTTAAACACTAAGCACACACTAAAAATTTCCTATAAGAAAAATCAATTAGTCAACTATCTAGTAGGAAGGACAGTTACACCAATCAACACTAGATAAATTAACCAATGTAAGTGTAACTCAAACACGAAATCACTCTTCGGGTATACTCTGTGAAGCGTGATCCAAAGTTTTCCCCAGGTACTGCAATATATCCCCTGTAGTCACCGGTGTAAGTCCCTAGAATATGGGCAACTAAGTTGCCAGCTCAAAGTCAGTCACCAGGAGGGTACACTCGACAGTCGGGAGGATCGCAATGAGAAGGATAACAAGTCTGAACCCTATCAAGGGTATTAAGAGAAAATGGTCTGAAAGAAAATAGAGGATCTCGAATGGATTCGAGGTCCACAAAGCACCGTAGGCAAATGTATTCGGTAGTAATCCCAAGATAGATCCTCAATATGTGTTCCCCACTACGTTTAGTTCGACTTTGGAGGGGTTATCTCCACTGCCTTTCCTTACGTGACCTCGTGCTTATCCCCTGTGTTAGAGGGGGGTCCCAATTAAATTTTACAACACTGGACTTAAGAACTCACTAACTTAGACTCTGATGCTTGATTTAATGGCCTTGAAGAGTTTCCTCTCTAACCTATTTCAAGGCCCTAACCCTAAACTAGTTGGTTGACCCTACAAACATAAAAAGTCTATTCTATTTTAGATTAAGCATTTTTTTTAATGTTTTGATTTACTCATGGGATGTGGTGGTGAAACAAATGGTGTTATTAGAGATGAAAAGGAGAAGAAAATTAAACAACTTGAAAGAAAAATTACTTCTAATCCAAAAGCAAAGTTTTATAACTAACTCTTCGTAACCAACTTTTCTTAAATAAATTTTCAAGATCTTGTAAAGAAAACCTGAAACCTACTTTTGCTTGACTACAAGCTATTTATGCTTCAAGAAATCAAGAAAGAACTTGAAAAGCATACTCTTTTTCCTTTTTGCAAATAACCAACTCTAACTACTTTACCAAATTGAAAAGTTTTTTTTTTTTTTGAAATTGCTTTAAAGAGAAAAATTAAAATAAATCCTTTTATTTTTTCAAAGAAAGTAAAAAAGGATAAAAAGACTAAAACAAGACTGGAAAAAACCTTTTATCCTACTGCAGATCATAGGTAATCATTCAAGAAACCAATAAGGCATATTTACAATTTAACAACTTGATTAAAACCCTTTTTAAAAGTAAACACAAGAAAATCAAGAAAACAAGTAAACTGAACTCAATACGTAGGCTATGGCTATAATAGAGACTCTAGATTGATCCAAGAAAACCATGAGAAGTGTAAATTTCAATCAGGAAAGAGGAAAACTCCCTCTTTTTCAAAAAAAATCTTGAAACAAAGACGTGGGTTGTTGCATCAGCAACCTACGTATGTACACGGGTTGTTTACTAAGCAGAGCGCGTATGTACGTGGGATGACTCAGTACACCTCTATATATTTCCAAAAAAAGAAAACATCGGGAAGTATTACAGGGTAAGGACAACTGGTATAGCACCTGAAGGTGACTAGAATCCATAAACAGACTCATAAAACTTGAAAGAAACTTGAAAGTCAAACAAACCAATCAAACAACCCAAAATCCCCTAGAAATCCCTAGAGGATTCCCCAGTATGGTTGTCAGTTCTGCTAGTGGAACCCCCCCCACCTTAACTACACCAGAGTTCAAGATGTAGATAGATTGAATAACCATTTAAAAACTAATCAATTCTCTATACTGCCCCAAACATACCAAAACTAATTCATAGAAATCAAAGAGAGAATTGATCGGGCAACTATACCTCTAATCCCATGTCTGGTGATTGTCTCCTCATGCTTGGAAGTTCCATTGACTGCACTGTTGACGATAAAAATCACAACAAGGATTTTCCCCACAAAGTATTGCTAAAATCCTATTATTTATAAACTAATGATATATATAATACTAGTAGGTGGGACCCCTTGTAGATTGGAGGATAATAGATCGTCTTGTTACACATTTTATGTTGTTGTTCGATGATGCTTATAGGGTTCTACATGATTGATGGTGAAATATTGGTTTTATTCACGACATAATGGAAGATGGATAATGCATGTTGTGTGTTGGTTCTATTTCTCTAAACTCTAAATTCCATGTCATGATGGCTTTTGTTAACTATTATTTAAATGTTATTGGTGACATGATTTATTACATGTTACACTTGCACAAGACACATGTTAGTCATAACAAGAGATAAAAACCTATGAAAACGTCCAAGAAAGAGGAGTTATACTATACTATGCTATGTTATACTATGTGCAAATTAAATTAAAAGGATTATTGTTATTCCTAACTAGAAACATTAGTGGCTACATGATTTTGTTTGAGTTATATGGGGCACATGTAATATATGTTATAGTATGGTTTTGGATTAATGGTTAGTATGGATTGGGTAGCGCATTTGGCAAGTAATGTATGAAAGTTTCAATGAATGGATTAATGGCACGGATTAATGTTGGTTGGTTGTCATGTGCTACGTAATTGAATGAAGGGAGCATGGAAGCGACGTGCATTTATTGCACGTCACTCCATACTTCTCCCACTGGTCGTCACCCTAGCTTAGTTATTGTTCATTTGATTTTTGCTGTGGTTAAGCTCCGATATTCAGGCGAGGGAGAAACTTCTCGACCAAGATTGCATTTTTAAGGCCATTTGGTTACAGATATGTTTTTTTCTCCCATCTATGAACTCGCTCTGTTTATGAAATAAATATTGGCTCGATGATGTATTGGTCTGTGTTTTTCTTGAGGCTGGCAACTGAGTAAAATCATGGGGTTTCTCTGGAATGGTTGTTTGTGTGTTATTCGTTGCAAATGGAAAATTGGATGGTTGAAGTCACAATTTCATTGACTATTCGGTGTGAAGGAAGTTGTGATGGCTCTCTGTCGTCTCTATGGGTTTTGTTGGAGGGTTTCATTCCGTCTGGACTTGTTGGCCATCTCCTCGCAGTCTTTGTAACCACACCCAGTCGTATTTTTTGTTATGGGTTACTGTGTATGATTTGAACCACCTTTCAGTCATTTCATATCTTTTTCCACCTGGTCATGGGATCATTTTATGTTATTTGTATATGCAAAGTTGGTTATGGTGGCTATTTTTCCAAGAGGCTTGCTTTAGGGTTGGTTTCTATTACCTGGGCTATGCATTTCTATCAACATTATTCATATTTTTGGGAAAAACATGAGGGTTATGCCCCTACATGTTTTTGGTGATGGTTACTGGCCAGTAAGAAACCTCTGCTCTTATGCATCGTGGTCTACCCTATCTAGTATGAAATGTCACCATATGTATTGCAAGCTAAAGTTTATGTGGCCTGTGTGTGTCCATTGCATTGTCTCGAAGGGTCCTCACCTGTTGTTGATATGGTCGACTCCAGTCTCCCTGTGTTTTAATGATCGAGCGAACCCTTGACTATTTTCTTGTATTCATTGGTACTCAGCCCGATTTTGATTAACTCAATAGTCACACTCTGTTGATTATCTAGTTGACTGTTATAATTGTTGGGTAGTATTAACATTGGTTTTGATTATTGTCTCACCTCTTTTGATCGCGTGGTTGGAGAGTTGTGATTGGAAATGATAATTGTTATACAATCGATGCCTTCTTTTGTTATGACATTTGAATCAATAGCTCAACATTTTTTTATGGTAATTAGATAAGTAAAGTCACATAAATGATTCTTTGTGTTATGTGTTGGTCTGTATGTTTCCTACAGTGTGGTATAAATTGAAATGATGGTCGTTGTCACTGTGTGTTTTAATTTCCTGATCGGGATTATTACAATTTGAAGTATTGATGATTGTGGATTGGCTGTCCACTGTGTATGATTTATGGATATCGTGCATCGTATCATTTTATTGCACCATCAGAGATGGGCACGAGGTTTTTAGTAGTATGGTTTCATTGCAATTTAATTATTAAATTGGTTGAAGGAATGGAATCAGTCATGTTTCAAAAGAGCTTGTGGTTGTGTTTGATTTGAGGAATTAATTTATGGACAGTGGTTAAAGTTTTGATGTTGAACAGAGTTGAAACAAATGACTGTGTGTTCATTGGAATTTTTGTTTAAATATAAAATGGAAGAAATGAGAGGAAACATAATTCTTATACAGGATGTTTGGAAGGCATATTGATTTTGAGTATGATGACACTGTGTTAATTAAAAGGGTTGAATATTTAAATGTGGATAGTGAACAATTTTTAACACATAATATTGTTTAATTGGCCACAATAATTGTTTAATTGATGTTGAGATAGTGGTTTTGAATACATAATTGTTTTATGGATTACTTAATTAATTTTTCGAACAATATTCGCTCTTTTCCCCTACCATTATTTCACTTTTCGCTAATTACAATCCCCTTGCCTTTCCGTATTCATTATCCACTCCATGTTCCTAAAATTTAATTAGAGTTAAAGGAAACTCTGTATTATGATATTTTAATATCTCAGGGATGGATTACAATGACATATTCTTTGGTTTACATTACAGTTGATTGTTTGTTGTTTTTGAGTAGTAATCATGATCTTTTCCCCCTCATTTTAACATTTTTCATTCAATACAAACCCTCACATATCCCAGAACCTTTTTTCACCCCCTTCTCATTGAAAACTATTAAACAATTTGTATGGATTGGATTGCATGAGTCTGATATGTTGTTGAGCCAAATTTTATTTCATATTTTAAAAGAGTTGTCATGTATGGTAGTTAAAGAAACTATTTGCTAATAAATTATGCATATAGGAATGAGATTTTTTAGTAGAGGTATACATGTCAGAGGTGAACAAGGGAGAGGTAATTGGAACAAGGGCCCTAGAAGGCCAAGATTCTCTATACACTTTGATGCAGACTCGCAAGAGTTAGGCCAACTATTTCAAGCTAGTTTTTTTAGCTAGATTGGGCAAGGAGTGGTCCAAACTAGGCCCAAAAGGCCTCCCTTCCAAGCCCCATAGGTCCCTGGCATCCTCGTGCCTCCTCATGTCTCACTACAACCTAAAGTTCCTGAGAACGACGGATGACAAGATATTGTCCAACCAACAGTCTCCCAACATCGTGGCTGGCCTAACTTGTCTTTACGTGCTCCCCCACATATCAATCAAATTTTCCAAGCTTCCCCTGTCCATTCACCAGTTCAACCTTCCCATATAAGAAAAAGGTTGAAAACCGAGGCCCACCATGCCCTTGACAAAGGAAAAGCCACTACTAACCCTTCCTCACCCTCAAATGACTCTGATAAATCTATGTCCTCCTGCATGCATTTGATGGATGATTTCTCTCATGTGATCAATGAGATTAGGCCTAAAGGTTCCACATAGCCTAAGGAAAATTCAAAGAGATCAAAAGGTGATAGCAACAACAAGGGAAAGATTGCCTCTCAGAGTGGAAAATATGGATTTTAAGTTTTTTTATTTATTAATTAATGATAACAATTGACTTCTGAAATTTTGGACAACACACTATTTTTGGATATATGGGTAATATATTTTGGTAATAATTTCAATTATCATTGAGATAAATTTTCAAATATGAATGTGATGATGGGAGTCACAAGGAATGATGTTTTGTTTGATTAAATAGTTGTGTTATGATTGTTAAAGGCTAAAGGGAGTCACAAGGGGTCCCACCTACTAGTTATTATTTATTTTAAAACCCTTATTATGATTTATTACTTTTCCTCCTTAACTAAAAAAGTTGGTTGAGTTTTAGTTAACTTAACTAAAGAAGTAGTTCAACTACTTCAACCAATTCTAATTTCTTAAAGGAAAAAGGAAAGGGAGGAACAAGAGGAGAATAGAAGGAGAAGCATACTAAGGTTTGTTCTTTGAGTTTTTGTTGAGATAATTCAGTTTTCATTCATTCCTTAATTCATTAGAAGCCTAATTTTTTTTTATGATAGCATGGTCTTATTGTAGACAACAAGATTCAAGGCTGAATTACATCATTCAGACACTTGTTTTTCAGAGGTGTTGATCTATCTTTGATAGTCTGTGTAGACTTGTCTGTTTGTGAATTAGATTTCATGACTGACAAAGGCTATTGTGCAGAGTCGAGTGGGAAACAATCTGTGGCAAGTTCATCCAAATTTTAAAGTTGAGTTTTTTATTTTCTGTCAGAAGTCTTTTTGTATGTTTCATCGGGGACGTCTAAGTTTGACTTTGGTCCAAAACTTCCTCAGGAAATATTGTAAAGAGAACGATTCTTTGATGAATTGGAATGAAATAAAGGATTTATTTATGTCTCATTTGTTTTGATTATTGACTTGGTGTCTTTACTTCTGTCTCTATATTTATTTCATCATCTAATATGTTCAGAAAATTACATGAATAATTATTTTTTCAGCAAGCTTTTATTTATAAAAAAAACAACCTAAGCACTTGTAAACAATACTCATGAATTAAGATATCACTTTTGTTGGATATAAACATAGGGTGATATTCCCATATATCTTGCTTTAGCCAAGAAGGATATGAAAATGTTTGAGTAAGATCATTTCCTATCTTTTCCTCAACATTTATTTGGCGACCATACTGGAGAGATCTTCAATATCTCGCTGGTTAATTTTTATGCTTGTTTAGCATCGAATACATATATATTTTCTGATATTGACTCTTTTACTGTTTTGGTTCTTAATGGTTGTGCATGTTACAAGGAAGCCCAATATTGAGCTCGGTCTTCAAGATGAGACCATCATTGCTTTGAATTTGTTCAACACCATTTTAGACACTGCCAATACCCGTGATGAGCTTAATCATTCATGGGAAGCAATTGAATGAGATATTAGTGCCCAAGAACATTGGGAAGCTATATCTAGATAGCCTAGAAATAAGCAGTAACCTTCTTGTTCCTTCAGTTTTGGCCTTAATTTCATGTCATTAGACTCCGGTGTTTCTAGAAGAAGAGGAGGCTTATCACCTGAAATTAATCCTATTGTTGAAATAGAAAGAAGGAACGTTGTGTTAGCAACCCAACAAAGTGCTCTAAGGAGAACTTTGTCTGATTCATCTGGTTAGTCTTTCTCTCCCTCACCTATAACCACAAGATGGAATCTAGTGGTGGCTCTGGTGGCACTCGAAGTTCTTCCTCCTCTCAGTCTTCAACTTCATCAGTGATTGGTAGCTTATATAACCACCATATCCATGTCCAATCTACCACAAATACCACCAAAGTCATTAAAAAGTATGGTCTTTTTCAGTTTGAATACGACGCCACAACCACACCGTGGCATGTGTCCTCTCCTCTTGACCTAGCACATGCTACTCGTCCACTTTCTAAATTCAAAGAGAATCTCCCTAGGTTTTCAGGAAATAACATTGTCACTACAAATGAACACCTGGTGGAATTTTCTAATGCTTGTCACAACATAGGATCCAATGACAACGATACTTGCATGTGCTTACTCATCAATTCCTTGGAAGGAAAGGCCATGGTCGATTTATTTTACCTTCCTCCTAATATTCTTTCTACCTGGGAGGAGTTAGTTTATTGGTTCAGGTCCACCTATGGGCAATCTAAAATCCCAAATGAGCAGTTACGGGAGTACAATGACATCGCTTATAAGGATGGTGAGACCATCAAGTCCTTCAACTTGTGTTTCACTAAGTTATACAATCAAATCCCTGAACTCATTCGACCTCAGAACCAAGCTGCTTTCATGCATTACTACAATGCATTAACTTCCCCCTATCATCATAGGCTTGAGGAAAAATCCATTGATAACCTCGGTTCTGCTCTGCATACTTGTTTAGAGTATGAAGAACAACTTGAAAGAGCATGTCTTCCCCAGGGAGAATCAGTTAAACTGATAGACATGTCCTCCCTCTTACAGCTAGTACAATATATGAATAATCGTATGATAATGTATGAGCGAAAGGGAAATGTCTCCCCTCTAACCCCAAGAGCTTCATCCTCTTTTGCACCCCCCTTTAGAAATCCAATTGAAAATAATTTTCAGCCTAAAGCTATATTTCCTCAAAGTTGGTGTAACTTTTGCAAGGAACACCACGAGGAAGACACATGTGAGGTAAGGAAGAGTGCCAGAGATAAGATATTTGGTAAAAGACCAGAACTACCATCATTGTCCTAGATTTTGCAGAGCTAGAATATGTCATGATCATCAATACTAGGAACAAATCCTATGCCCCCAAAGAAAAATTTGATCCTCCCCGCAATTCTTTTAGCCCAAGATCATCATCACCAGCTGATACAGTTCAGGTTCCTAAGGTTCCTGATAGTCAAGGAACAAATTCCCCTCTACCCTCTTCCAAATACAATATTATGAATCAGTTGGCCAACATCAAAGTAGATGACACCCTCCTAGACATGGTTGTCTTCCTTGAACAACAGAGGCATATAAAACAATTCATGGAAGGGAAAGCTTATGTTGTAGCCAACCTATCTGAAGAGGTGAATGAAGAGGATTCGTCTGTAAATAATGTAGGTATACATAACTTTAGATACCTTGTAAAAAAATCCCCCTTTTTATATTTCTGTAAAGATTATGGATAAGATTGTCCATTGTTGCCTCATTGATGGTGGTTCGGGCCCAAGTGTGATGTCGAATATTATTATGGAAGATCTAGGATTATATTGTACAAATGAAAATGTCAGGATCATGTTCTCTTATAATATTCTACAACAAACAACCATAGGTGAGATTAAAGATGTGACCTTATTTTTGTGCGCACACCCTGAATTAAGGGAAACCCTTAGCATTCAGGTAATTGACATGCCATTAAGAAATTACTCAATCATCTTTGGAAGAGATTGGCAAGCTTTGATGGGTGGATATCTCTCACTCGATGGGACACACTTATCTGTTCCTCAGAATGGAAAAAATATTATAGTCCTTAGAGAGGGAAGGATTTCACCTTACATAGAGAGTGTCCCACAACCTAATGTAAACTATATCTGAGAGGACCTAGGAGTGTATTCCATCTTTGATGAGGAGGATACCATTCCCTTGGAACAAATTGATTTAGATTATGGTATGTGGTACATGCACTTTGATGGTTCATGCTCTAATAAAGGTAACAAAGCTAGAATTATCTTGATTTCTCATGTAGGAAAAATCCATAACCTTTCTTATAGGTTGGAGTTTGCTTGCACAAACAATGTCACTAAATTTGAAGCTTTATTATTAGGCATTGAAATGCTTATAATCTTGGTTGTGGTCACATTTTAGTTTTTGGAGATTATGATCTTGTTGTGAACCTTGTCCGTAAGATATACTCCCCTAGCAACAAGTTGATGAAATGATACACCCAAACTGTTTGGGCACTTATCTCGAACCTATTATCTTTCAACATTACTCATGTTAATAGGGAGTTAAAATCAATGGCTGATTAGTTAGCTGTTTTTGCAGCTTATCCTAATTGGCAAATTCTACCACACAGACTTTATTGTACTTTTCAATCTCTATATTGTCCACATATCCCTGAAAATATAGAATCTTGGAAGTTCTTCCCTAACGATGAGAGCATCTTTTCTTTCATTCAAAATGAACCTTATAAGCCCAAGGAAATTATATCCATAGAAGATAACAAGATCCCTAAGGGCTTGAATCCTATAGAGAGTTCATTTTCATCGAGTGATGTAGGAAATAAAGAGAAACAAAAAGAAGAGGAGTTGAAAATAAAGGTGGGTGAAACCATCTCCTTGAACATTGGGACACTCAAGTCTCCGAAGAATGTTAAAATAGATGCCCAATGTTCTGATGAAGAGAAAATGAATTTTGTCAAGCTACTTGGTGAATTTCAAGATGTTTTTGCTTGGTCTTATGATGATATTCGTGGTTTTTATCCTAGTCTTATACAACATGCCATCCCCATCAAGGAAGGCATAAAACCAGTTAGGAAAAAACAAAGACCTATCAACCCTGCACTGGAAGCAACTATTCGAAAGGAGTTGGAAAAACTCTTGAAGGCTGGGATCATTTTTTCGGTCAAGTATTCTGAATGGGTTTCCAATTTGGTTCTTGTTCAGAAAACATCCAGTCAGATAAGATTATGCGTTGATTTTCGTGCATTAAATCGAGCTAGTATAAAGGATCACTTTCCTCTCCCTAACATGGAAATGATTTTTTAGCAAGTCACGGGGTCACAGATGATGTCCTTACTTGACCGTTTTTCCGGTTACAATCAAATCAAGGTAAAAAGGGAAGATAAATATAAAACCAACTTTATTACTGATTGGGGTACCTTGACTTACGAACGTAAACCTTTTGGCTTATCTGTTACGAGTACCACTTCTAAAAACTCTATGCAAACACTTTTCGACGATTTGATCGATAAAATTATTCATGTTTACCTTGGTGATCTAATCATATACTCTAAAGGACTATCAATTGTCTCAAAGTTTCAAAAGATATGGTTGGGTCCTTTCAAAATCGCTTTTGTCCTGGGTACTAACTCTTACATTCTAAAATATTTATAGGAGCGATTCTTCTCCTACAACACTAACGATTCTCACTTGAAACATTACGTGGAACCAACTTGGAAAGTTTTAACGCTGTTTGGATTTTTTGTATATTAGTAGTCTAGCTCTGCTTTCATTTTTCCACTGTTTTTCATTTTTGCTTTTACAGTAGTTTGATTTATGCTTCCTTCTTGATAAGTTTTCTGTTGCTTTCACTTTTCTGTCATTTTATTTATGTTGTTTTAAATTTCGTAATCTTAATTATGTCATGATTTTTATTTCTTTTTCATATTTTAGTTGATTTTTGGTCAAGAATAAGATGTTGGATCAGTTATGCCACAGTGACACTCCTGCAAGATATTGTTAGTCAATAACAATCAATCTTACACAATTGTTCCGATGTTCCCCTTGAAATCATAATTGAATTTGTTATCTTCTTTCATTGTTGTCTTATAAAAAAATTGGTTATCTCTCGCTTCTTCTTTCCATTTCTTCATCCATTTGAGAATTTAAAAGAGCATGTCCATAAAAAAAATTCTCCTTGAAGTAAACATTAGGTTCCAGTTGAATGATTATGCATACAGGGATAACCCCCATCATACTTAACAATTTTCATGAGTTATTCCCAAATTCTCGGTCATTTTTCCATTAAATCCGCTCACTTACCCCTGTTGCATAATCTTCCTGGTTATATCTTCTTGATCTATTGTTCTTGGTCTACAAAACCATGTGTTCTGAGTTCTTAATCTATTGGAAACAAACTTCCCTATGGAGTCGCTAGTTTGTTGACGATAAAAATCACAACGAGGATTTTGCCCGCAAAGTATTGCTAAAAGCCTATTATTTATAAACTAATGATATATATAATACTAGTAGGTGGGACACCCTTGTAGATTGGAGGATCAAAGATAGTTTTGTTACACATTTTATGATGTTGTTCGATGATGCTTAAAAGGTTCTACATGATTGATGGTGAAATATTGGTTTTATTCACTACATAATGGCAGATGGATAATGCATGTTGTGTGTTGGTTATGTTGCTCTAAACTCTAAATTACATATTGTTTTCAGATTTCTGTGGTGAGGGATTTCAAATTCATTTTCCGGAGAATCCACAGTTGGTGTCATTTTGTCATTTTGATGACAAAATGACACCAACTGTGGATTCTCTGGCAAATGAACTCTAAATTACATGTCATGATGGATTTTGTTAATTGTTATTACAATGCTATTGGCACCATGATTTATTACATGTTACACCTGCACAAGACACATGTTAGTCATAACAAGAGATAAAAACCTATGAAAAAATCCAATAAAGAGGAGCTCTACTATACTATGCTATGTTATGCTATGTGCAAATGAAATTAAAAGGATTATTGTTAGTCTTAACTAGCAACGTTAGTGTCTACACGATTTTGTTTGAGTTATATGGGGCACATGTGATATATGTTATAGTATGGTTTTGGATTAATGGTTAGTATGGATTGGGTGGCGCATTTGGAAAGTAATGTACGCAAGTTTCGATGCATGGATTAATGTTGGTTAGTTGTCGTGTACTACGTAATTGAATGAAGGGAGGATGGAAGCAACGTGCATTTATTGCACATCAATCCATACTTCTCCCACTAGTCGTCACCCTAGCTTGGTTATTGTTCATTTGATTTTCGTTGTGGTTAAGCTCCGATATTTAGGCGAGGAAGAAACTACTCAACCAAGCTCGCTTTTTTAAGGCCATTTGGTTATAGGTATGTTTTTTTCGCCCATCCATGAACTTGCTTTTTTTATGAAAAAAATATTGGCTTGGTGATGTATTGGTCTGTGTTTTTCTTGAGGCTGGAAACTGTGTAAATTCGTGGGGTTTCTCTAGAATGGTTGTTTGTGTGTTATTCATTGCAAATGGAAAATTGGATGGTTTAAGTCATGATTTCATTAACTATTATGTGTGAAGGAAGTTGTGATGGCTCTATGTCATCTCTACTGGTTTTGTTGGAGGGTTTCAATCCATTTGGACTTGTTGGTCATCTCCTCACACTCTTTGTAACCACACCTGATCGTATTTGTTGTTATGGGTTACTGTGTATGATTTGAACCACCTTTGGGTCATTGCATATCATTTCCTACCTGGTCTTGGGCTCGTTTTATGTTATTTGTATCTGCACATTTGGTTATGGTGGATATTTTTCCAAGAGGCTTGCTTTAGGGTTGGTTGTTATTACTTGGAATTTTCATTTCTATCAGCATTATTCGGCTTTTTGGAAAAAACACAAGGGTTATGCCCCTACGTGTTTTTGGTGTTGGTTACTGGCCAGTAAGAAACATCTTCTCTTCTGCATCGTGGTCTACCCTATCTGATGTGAGTTGTCACCCTTTCTTGCAAGCTAAAGGTTATGTGGCCTGTGTGTGTCCACTGCATTGTCCCGAAGGGTCCTCACATGTTGTTGATATGGTCGACTCCAATCTCCCTGTTTTGATTATTGGCTCACCTCTGTTGATCACGTGGTTGGAGATTTGTGATTGAAATGATAAGTGTTATACAATCGATGCCTTCTTCTGTTATGGCAGTTGAATCGATAGCTCAACATTGTTTTATGGTAATTAGATAAGTACAGTCACATAAATGCTTCTTTGTGTTATGCGTTGGTCTGTATGTTTCCTACAGTGTGGTATAAATTGAAATGATGGTTGTTGTTACTGTGTGTTTTAATTTACCGATCGAGATTATTGAAATTTGAAGTATTGATGATTGTGGCTTGGCTTTCCACTGTGTATGATTTATGTATATCGTGCAACGTATCATTTTATTGCACCATCAGAGATGGGCATGGGGTTTTTAGTAGTATGGTTTCATTGCAATTTAATTGTTAAATTGGTTGAAGGAATGGAATCGGGCATATTTCAAAAGATCTTGTGGATGTGTTTGATTTGAGGAATTAATTTATGGACAGTGGTTAAAGTTTTGATTCTGAACAGAGTTGAAACAAATGACTGTGTGTTCATTGAAATTTGGGTTTAAATATAAAATGGAAGAAATGAGAGGAAACAAAATTCTTATACAGGATGTTTGGAAGGCATATTGATGTTGAGTATGATGACACTATGTTAATTAAAAGGGTTGAATATTTAAATGTGGACAGTGAACAAGTTTTAACACACAATATTGTTTAATTGGCCACAGTAATTGTTTAATTGATGTTGGGATAGTAGTTTTGAATACATAATTGTTTTATGGATTACTTAATTAATATTTTGAACAGTATCTGCTCTTTTCCCCTACCATTATTTCACTTTTTTCTAATTAATATTCCCTCGCCTTCCCATATTCATTATCCACTCCCTGATTTAATTACAGTTAAAGGAAACATTGTATTATGATAGTTTAAGATCTCAGGGATGGATTACAGTGACATATTCTTTGGTTTGCATTACATTTGATTGCTTGTTGTTTGTGAGCAGTAATCATGATATTTTCCCCCTCATTTTAACATTGTTCGCTCAATACAACCCCTCGCATATCCCAGAACCTTTGTTCACCCCCTGCTCATTGACAACTATTAAACAATTTGTATGGATTGGATTGCATGAGTCTGATATGTTGCTGAGCCAAATTTTATTTCATATTTTAAAAGAGTTGTCATGTATGGTTGTTAAAGAAACTATTTTTTAATCAATTATGCATGCATGAATGAGATTTTTCAGTAGAGGTATCCATGGCAGAGGTAACCGAGGGAGAGGTAATTGGAATAGGGGCCCTAGAAGGCCAAGATTCTCTATACACTTTGATGCAGACTCGCAAGAGTTAGGAAAACTATTTCAAGCTGAGTTTTTTAACTGGATTGGGAAAGGAGTGGTCCAACCTAGGCTTGAAAGGCCTCCCTTCCAAGCCCCACAGGTCCCTGGTATCCCCGTGCCTCCTCATGTCTCACTACAACCTGAAGTTCCTGAGAATGACAGATGGCAAGAGATTGTCCACCTGACAGTCTCCCAACAGCATGGTTGGCCTAACTTGTCTTTACTTGCTCCCCCGCCTATCAATCAAATTGTCCAAGATTCCCTTGTCCATTCACTAGTTCAGTCTTCCCATGCAAGCAAAAGGTTGAAAATCGAGGCCCACCATGCCCCTAACAAAGGAAAATCCATTGTTTCCCCTTCCTCACCCTCAAATGACTCTGATAAATATGTGTCCTCCCGCATGCATTTGAGGGATGATTTCTCTCATGTGATCAACGATATTAGGCCTAAAGGTTCCACACAGCCTAATGAAAATTCAGAGAGATCAAAAGGTGACAACAACAACAAGGGAAATATTGCCTCTCAGAGTGGAAAATATAGATTTTAAGTTTTTTATTTATTAATTGATGATAACAGTTGACTTATGAAATTTTGGACAACACACTATTTTTGGATATATGGGTAATATATTTTGGTAATAATTTCAATTATCATTGAGATAAATTGTCAAATATGAATGTGATGATGGGAGTCACAAGGATGGATGTTTTGTTTGAAGTTGTGTTATGATTGTTAAAGGATAAAGGGAATCACAAGGGGTCCCACCTACTAGTTATTATTTATTTTAAAACCCTTATTATGATTTATTACTTTTCCTCCTTAACTAAAAAAGTTGGTTGAGTTTTAGTTAACTTAACTAAAAAAATAGTTTAACTACTTCAACCAATTCTAATTGCTCAAAGTCAAAAGGAAATAGAGGAACAAGAGAAGAATAGAAGGAGAAGCATACTGAAGTTTTCTCTTTGAGTTATTGTTGAGATAATTCAGTTTTCATTCATTCCTTAATTCATTAGAAGCCTAATTCTTTATTATGATAGCAGGGTCCTATTGTAAACAACAAGATTCAAGGTTGAATTACATCATTCAGACACTTGTTTTCCAGAGGTGTTGATCTATCTTTGATAATGTGTGTAGAATTATCTATTTGTGAATTAGATTTCATGAGTGACAAAGGCTATTGTGTAGAGTTGAGTGGGAAGCAATCTGTGGAAATTTGATCCATATTTTAAAGTTCAGTTTTTGATTTTCTGTCAAAAGTCCTTTTGTATGTTTCATCGGGGACGTATAAGTTTGACTTTGGTCCAAAACTTCCTCAGGAAATTTTGTAAAGAGAACGATTCTTTGATGAGTTGGAATGAAATAAAGGATTGCTTTATGTCTCATATGTTTTGATTATTGACTTGGTGTCTTTACTTCTGTCTCTATATTTATTTCAACATCTGATATGTTCAGAAAATTACATGAATAATGATTTTTTCAGCAAGCTTTTTTTATAAAAAAAACAACCTAAGCACTTGTAAACAATACTCGTGAATTAGGATATCAATTTTGTTGGTATAAACATAGGGTGATATTCCCGTCTATCTTTCTTTAGCCAAGTAAGATCTGAAAATGTTTGAGTAAGATCATTTCATATCTTTTCCTCAACATGCATGTCTCCTCCCAGGGCTGACCTGCATCCAAAGATAGGCAAACAAAGAACTACAATCATGCTATTCCATATATAAGTTAGGGTTAGATGTTAGAATGTCAAGTATAAATCAATAAAAGTGCTCAAGACACCATCATTTGGGACAAGAAAATGTGATTCTTTTATTCATAATACAAAGATTATACCTTACAATTGGAGTCGGTCGTCGTTCCACGAACCTGTTCTGGGCTCCTCTTTACCATGCTCCAAGTGCACCTTGTATGGAATTATTATTTCAACCTTCTGATCACTTATATGGAAGGGAATGGGTTAAATGGAGGAAGAAGGGGCTGATGAGGGAATGTTGAGGCAATTTCTCGCAAAAGGCAACAATATCTTGGGCAAGGAGGGGAAGTGAAATCGGGAAGAATTTCACTGTTCTTATGCTTAAATTTGAAATGAGACATCAACACATCCTTTTATATGATAAAAGGATGTTTATTTAGTTGGGTGATGGGCTATAGAAAGTGTATTAGTTGGGAAACCTCCAATAGCCCGTAAATTTCAACGAAATCCTTGCAAATTTTGCAAGTATACGCGGGTTGTAATGGTGCAACATGCATATGTACATGAGCTATAGTGATGAAAAAATAATATGTACATGGGAAGTAATGGTGCAGGGTGCGTACATATTCCAAAAAATGGTTTTTTATGAAGAGCTTCTCAGCACTACTTTGGCAAAATATGCAAGTAAGAGGGCCAAGGCCATGTAGGCATGAGTAGGGAAATTTAGGGCTATAACACTTGTCATTGTTCTTGTTATTGTTCTGAACATGTCACATGTGATAGCTCCGAGAGGGAGCTATAGTGACAGTTGCAGGAGGAAACATATTAGATGATCTCTAGTTTGAGACATGGAGTAGACTATCCAGACAAGAAGTTGTATACATGACAATATGCATCCATGTACCAAAGAAAAAGAGGACGAAGTTAGAACCTTATGTAAATAAGGGTACTTTTATGGGATACATAGTGTCTCATATGGGGATTTTTTGTGAGGAGGATAAGGCTTCGAAGGATGACCGTAAAAATCCCTCTAGTTCAATTTTTCACTCTTCAAATCATCAGGAAGAGTCGGTAGATCCAAAAGGGCTAGTGGATCTACCTAGAGATATTGCAATGACCAAGAAGATGCCAACATGGATTCATGATACTTTGTAGTATGCAGAGAGGCATCCATCTCTCAGTGACACTTTCAGGAGAGAAAATGACCTTTGAGGTTCTCGAGTTATATGACATTGTTCATTCACATCATTGATTCCAAAACCCTCTAGTTATGAGGAGGAGCAGGTGGCTCCACCGATGGTGAGGAAGACAACCCCACTAAATACCATCTTAGAGGGAGCTATATTTTAGAGGGCTTCAGCCCTCAGGATCCAGTAGGGAAGAGAACCTTCCCAGGACAGTTCATAGGAGATCAGATTTCAGAGTGAGCAGATGGCTCCAAATATTATACAGACTCTAAGAGATTCAAGTTCCAGACAGAGCAAGAGACCACACAAGTTTTCCATCTATGTGGCTCTAATGAGTAAGATCATTGATTCAGAACCTTCCACTTATGAGGAAGATGCAAAGCAGCAAGTGTGGAAGGATTCTATAATGGAAGAGTACCAATCCAGAATGATGTGTGGGAAGTGGTTCTAAGATCATAAGGGAAGTCAGTGGTGACTTCCAACTGGATCTACAAGATCAAGCATGTTGCAGATGGCATCATAGAGAAGTACAAAGTTAGATTTGTGGATAGAGTATTCTCCTAGAAAGAGGGAGAATATTATGAAAAGACATTTTCTCCAGTAGCCAGGTACACTTCTATTAGATCTATTTATTTTGTTATGGGTTGGAAATTACACCAGATGGATGTACGTACTACTTTCTTGAATGGTGTAATTTAAGAAGAAGTGTACATAGAGTAGCCACGAGGTTTTTTGATCTATGAGAATGCATCACATAGTTTTGAATTGAAGAAATCTGTGTACACGCTTGGGGCATGGTATGCAAAATAAACAACTATTTGATGAGCTTGGGGTTTACCAAGAGTGATGCAGATCCCAACCTTTACTACAAGGTTGAAGATGGTTTCCCCTTGATATTGGTACTATATGTGGATGACATGTTTCTTATATGGGATGAGAAGCTCATAGATGGGTGCAAGAGGGATCTCACTTCATAGTTCGAAATGAAATATATGGGTTTGATGCACTATTTATTGGGATTATAAGTTTGGTAGAGACAAGATGAGATATTCCTTAGCCAAGGAAAGTGTACAATTGATATCTTGCAATGATTTGGGATGATGGAATGCAATTCCATGAACACACCTATGGTTATGAATATGAAGCTCTTAAGTGATTCTTCTTTATATTTGGTTGATCCCACTATGTACAGAAAATTGATCGGATCCTCGATGTACCTAGTTAACACCAGGTTGAATATATGCTTTGCAGTGAACACATTGAGTCAGTACATGGTTGAGCCTAGACATGTACATTTGATAGTAAAAAATCGTGTATTGAGGTACTTGCATGGTATGGTTGCCTATGGAATCAAATATGTTTCGGACGGTGAAGTAAAGTTGCAAGATTATATAGAATTTGACTGGGAAAGGAGTGTAGTGGACAGGAAAAAACACATCAAGATGTTTCTTCAATTTCAAATCAGGTATGATATCATGGTTGAGCATAAAATGGTCATTAGTGGAACTCAATACAACATAGACAAAATATAGAGTAGCTAGTGTTGCAAAGCAATGTGTCTTTGGAAGTTTCTTGTAGGGTTATTTGATCTAGAATTGGAGACAATTTTGATATACTATGATAATCAAATTTCTGTGAAGATTTTAGAGAATCCAATCTTTCACGACAAATCAAAGCATATAGAGATCAAATACCATTTCATCCAAGACATGGTATAGAAAGGAGCAGTGAAACTCTGGTACATATCCACATATAAGTAGATAGCATAAATTATCACCAAGCCTCTGTCTAGAGTGAAGTATGAGTACTTCATAGACAATCTTGGTGTGATGCATAATTTCCACCCTCGTTGAAAGGGAGTTGTGATTTGTTCTCCTACAGTGGACCAATACTCTCCCTTTGGCCAAGGGATTCCCAAATTAGTCATCTGAGGTGACTCAAGGAGTAATGAGTATCATGGTACAGTTATTTCCTAAGCCATGTGAAGTGGCTAGGTGTGATTGGGACTTGTAGTGTGGTATTTCCTACGCCATGTTAAGTGACTAGGTGTTATTGGGACCATGGTGTAGCCTTGCTTAATCCATGTGAAGTGGCTAGGTGTGAATGGGGATATGGTGGTAGTATCTCCCATACCATGTGAAGTGGATGGGTGTGATTGGGACTACTAGGAGAGGAGAAACATCATAGATACTTGCATTATAGTCTTGAGACTATGGTGGTAGTATTTCTCATGCCATGTGAAGTGGATGGGTGTGATTGGGACTAATAGGAGAGGATAAACATCATAGATACTTGCAACGTAGTCTTGAGATTATGGTGGTAGTCTTTCTGATGCCATGTGCAGTGGATGGGTGTGATTGGGACTACTAGAGGATAACATCATAGAATAATACCTCCCTCGCTAAGAGGGAGTGTTGATTTTTTGTAGAAACGGGAGGTATTCCCTCCTGGACAACTTTTCTTAGAGAGGAATATTCCAAGAAGTCAAAGGAAGAAAATTGAAAAATTAAAGAATCCCCATGAAGAAATAGAAGACCACAGAATATAAGTCAGTCCCAAAGGAAAAAAATAAAGTAATATTGAATATCCCAGAAGAGAAGTCGACCCCACTGGAAAAATAATAAAGGAAAAATAGAATTTCAAGGAAGAGAAGTTGGCTCCATTAAAGTGACTGAACTAGTATAAATAAAGGTGACGCCTTTTCTCATTTACACACACTAAACTCATCATTTCAGCAAGGAAAAGGAGGCACAAGTATAAGGCAACCCTAGGAGACAATGCGGTTGAGGTTCTTGGTGGCTTCTCTTTTGTGCTACCGCTAGAAGAGTTGTGCTAGGGTTGTGAGGTGACTCAGTTGTCTACCCTAGCTAGGGTTTGAAAAGAAGAAGAGATAAGTATGTTTTATCAGGGTTTCTTTATTGTTGGTTTTTCTCTTGTGAATAGAGATTGTTCATGGTTGTATTGTATTATCAAAAATATTCTCTCTAAGAAAAGTTGGCTGGATTTTTCCCAGAGTTTGGGGTTTTCCCATGAAAAATATTTGTATCTTGTTTTGTGTGTCTATTTGCTTCTAGATCCTGCTTATATTTTCAGTATATGATTGTTGAATGTTAAAAGAAGATCAAAAACTCTTGTAAATATTATGCTACTGAAAATGTAAGAAAATCTAACAGGAATTTTTCCACTTGCATTAGAGAAATAAAATCATTTGCATTGTTATATATGAAATTATGAGATATTGCATTTTTTCAAATTGGAATCTTTTCTTAGTGTTATTATCTTTCTTATACCACTAATGTGTCTATGTTGGCCTAATATTTCTCTTGTTGTAATTAATTTAATTCTACAACCATTAGGGATGCAACAAAACACTCTTAAACTCTTTCTTTACTCACTAATCTACCATTGGAATTTTCTTACAAGCTACCATATTAAATCTACTTGTCATTTTCTATCCTTTGGGTGGATTGTTTGCTAATATATATATGTTTACTGCTGCAATTTAGGACAACAATCTTTCCTTGATTTTCCCCTTGGTATATGATTGGTTTTATGATAATTTGTCTTGTATTGGGTAGGTTTAACATTGTCTTGTAGGTACACAACACTTTGGAAATCTCCCCTCATCAACAAGACTCTTTTCCAAGCCTATTTTTGCTTCCAAACGTGACCTATAGGGGTTTCATTTTCCATTCTACCACTTTCTGTCTCAATCCCCGTAGGGTCACCGAGATTCCCCCCTTGTGGTGACTTATCATCAATTAAGTGAGGGGAGTATCTATGAAAGGTGAAATTGGTTAGATATTCCCATAGTTTTCTCACACTTGTGGATTGGGTCATGATTTTCCCAACCTACAATCTGTGCGATAACATTTTGGAATTGTTGTCGGGGAGGATTTTGAATCCTCTTTCGTGCCCTAATGACACTTTGGCAAGATTTGATCCCAAAGCCTTTAACCCTATATTGCTTGGCGAATCCACTTGAGAGAAGTTCCCTTTACTTTCCTTGATGAGCTATTCATAAAGCTTCTCTAGCAACTCCACCATCCCAGAATCCATCCTTCCAAAGTACCCTTCCCCTTGAAATGTTTAAACCTTCGAAGGTTTACTAAAGAAATCCTCCTTTTAACTCTCCCATTGTCAAACCCCTTTTTCCATGGTAGCCTCCCCTTTTCCCCAATGGCTCATCCTTGGGAAAAATACCTTTACAAGCCACCAAAATTGGCTTCCATCATTGGATATCTCAATATTATGCCTAAAGAAACCAACAAATGGTTGCCAAAGTTTTCAGGAAACAATGTGGTCACACTTGAGGAACACCTCTATGAAATTGGTCGAAACATGGAAAATGAAGGAGTGGAACATGAAGATGTGGCAATGAATCTACTAGACACATCTCTTACTAAAGATACCCATAGGTGGTTCAAAGGATTTCCTAAAAATCATCTAGCATCATATGAAGATTTCGCTAAGTTGTTCAAAAAAAGATGGGCAACAAAAAAGGATAGCAAAATGTTAATGAGTCAATTCAATTAGATTAATAAGAAGGAGAACGACAAGTGAGTGAATTTGTCACCATATTTGATAATCTATATAGCTAAATACTGAAGGATTTGTGCCCATCTGAAGCAGTTGTTTGTCTCCTCTATGTGAATTCCTTTGAAGGGAAATTTGGTTTCATCCTAAGGGATAAGAAACCCAACACTTTGGAAAAATCCAAATAATATAGTGCAAAAATCGAAGATAATATTATTTACTCTAAGATTGAGTCATATCATTACCCTCATACTAGGATGGAAGCAAAGACAAAGGAAACAACAAGAAATGCACCAAATCCAATAACTCTCCTAGCATAGAAGCTTGTTCAAATGAATTCTCAATTCGTCCAAACTCAGAATCAATTTATGTACCGATTGACAAGTCTGGAAATAAATCAATATGATCTGATACCTCCATTCATCAAACAATATAGGGATTCTATAGGTTTGAAGGAAAAACCTCAACAAGAGGCAAAGGCTCTTGATGCTTTGAAACCTGTTGGGATGATAAATTTGGAGGAATCACGATGGTGTTATCCTTGTAAAGAACCCCATCTGAAAGATGAATGTCCCAAATAGTAGGAGGAATCCCTTGCCAGTATGAACTTTATAGACGCAATTTGTGCCTTCCATGATGATGATGAGTATGTAGACATTACGCAAGAAAAACTTGATGAAGTTAGGAAGAGGGGAGCTAGAGAAGGTTGACTCAGAGTGCTTAATCAGTTGATCAATGGTTAGAGAAAATAATTTAAGAAGAGGGAAATATTGACATGTGCAATAAGGAATATAACTCTTTCCCCTCTACCAGAAAATAAAGCTCCATCTCAGCCAAGAAAGGAAGCTCTGCCTCGACCAACAGAGAAGGTAATCCCACCTCTCCCACCTCCAGTTCGTGACTTTCTTCCAAAACCAACACATACAAATGATGAGATTCAATTGAACATAGAGGTCTCAACTATGATTGGAAAGATGAATATGTCAGTTTTTGTGGTGGAAATCTACAAGATTCCTTTTGTCAGAAGAGAAGTGCTAAAGGCATTGAAGGTACCAGATGAGGGAGAAGACCCTCCTGTGATCCTCAACACTATGTATCGTGAAATGAAAAGGGATGCAAACCCTCCCTTTTATATTTATTTGGGTGTGAATGGTCTTCGCTCACTACAAGGAAAAGACCCTCTAGTGGAGGTTTTTGCGGACGCCCCTATAAAAATAGCCCAAAAATCCGTTTATAGCAGATGATACTAGTGGAGGCGAGCGAGCAGAGGTTTTAGTGGATGTTTTACGCTAGTGATTTTATAAGTACATAACACACCGATGCTTTTTATACAATAGGCACATCAGTAACCTCAAAACTAGCATAGCATAGCAGGGTTATTTCAAATAAAAATATGTTATCTGGTGCACTACGGAAAGAATGATGCACAGGAGCACACAGTTTCTCTAAAAAATTATGTACCATTGCAGGGTATTTTTTTTAATTTTATATACGATGGTACACTAATTAAATAAGTGCAAGGGATGGATGATTTCTCCCAAACAATGTTATACCGTTGATAGATTTTCAAAAAAAATTATAAATCAGTGCGCTCAGTAAATAAAGACACATTGATGCAACTAATTATTTAGCACATCGTACACGTGTTAAGTAAAAAAAATTTACCATCCATAATATTAATCATACATATACGTCAACAAAGAGAGAAACAACATCAACAGAGGGTTGAGTCTAAAGTATATGAATTTTAACTGTAAAGACTTGAGTCTAAAGTATAGGAATTTCAGTTGTAAAGACTTGAGTCTAAAGTATGGTGATATCGTCGATGATCATAACCTTGATATCGCCATCAATGATCATAACCTTGATCTTGTTGATGATCATAACCTTGATCTCGTCATCAATGATCATAACCTTGATCTTTCCGTCAATGATCATAACGGTCTCTCAAAATCCTAATCTATAATCATTGTCCGTTTATAATATAGTTGGGAGTTCACCAAATCCTTGAGTCTACAACATACTCAGTCTAGAAAAATTGTAATCTATATTATTGAAAATTTATATTCTATATTAATTGCTAATTCACAATTATTGTGATTATGATGACTATACTATTTTAAGATAATATAAGATTAATATATTATTTTATGTGCAAATAAATACTCCTATAACTTTTAAAGCATAAATAAAGATCGATCTGTTACATCAATAACCACACCGTAATAATGTTATTTAAAAATGATTCGATGCGCAACTTGATAGTGTTAGCACCGGTGCGCTATTAGTAGAGCACATTGTTATATGGTTAAATAAAAAACATTTACGCACCATTGTAGGATAGTGCCAAAAAATATATTCCAGTTCACTCCATTGTATCATTTGCACCGACGTGCACTAGTGCCCCAATATGGAGCACCGTGTTAGGGTTAATTTCCAAATTTACGTGGTGTGCTATATAAAACCGGTCGCACCGGGGCGTCTATTATTATACTGCACCGTGTCATGCTTAAAAAAAAAATTGCACCATTGTAGTTTTTCAAAAAATGTACGGAGATGCACTATGTAGTAGTAAACGCATTAGTGTGCACGCGTGCCCAAAAACAGTGCACCATTCTAGGGATGTTTTAAAAAATTTATAACTGGTGCACTCAGTAAACATGTACACCCCGATGCGGTTGGTCATTAGGTGCACCAAAACAAGGTTTTATCAAAAACAAAATCCAACGGTAAAAAATATTTTTACCATTTTCAGTGTTGTAGAGCTCAAAAGCACTGGTGCAACCTTTGTTTATCTGAAGCACACTGTCGTCGATGCTTTCCTTTCTTGCCTTCTATTACCACTCTGTAAATTTTGTCCGACTGATAGACAAATGACAGAGGTAACTATTTCAACCAACTTTAGAGATGGGAACTAGCCTGCTCAGCTCAGAGAGGGATCTCTCATGTCATTGGGTATTTCTTTGGCAATCAATGGCTAGATTCAGTTTCTTTTGGGGGTTTTTATAAAATCGTTGGCTAGGAAGGGGAGGGACACTTAGGGCTAAGGAGTCAAAATTATGAAAATGAATGAAAACATTGTCTAGCCAATAGAACTCTCCAGAGGATAAAGGCTAAATGAGGCAATGAATTTGAGTTGTAAATTGAATTTATGCAGTGTAAGAAGAAGGATAAAACAAATAACTGCATCAGAGCATTACTAAAATGAATTTTGAATTAGCTAAGAGGAAATCGACATAGTTCAAATTGTTTAAGATGAGAGCATCATAAGATGAATTCTGATCTTTTTAACTCTCCAATTTGAAAAGAATAAATTATGAATGGAATTTAATGACACAAGAAACACATACAATGAAAGAAGACAAAGCTCATATCACCACCATTAGAATATTTTTATAGAGACTTCCAAACAGCTTCTGCATATATATTCAATTCTTCTTCAGAAAGTTACAAAGTCCTCCTTCTACGAGGGTAGGTCCCTCTCCGGTAAGTCCAACCATTCATTTATCTTTTAATAGTATATATAGATAGATTACATTCGAGATTCAAAATGAATCATCTCCCCCAAGATACCAAAAATAGACATCAGTTATAACGAAGGAGTAACGTACAACAACTGTACTCCTAATTTCTAGGGGACGTTACAATCTAAACTGACATATTTGAGATTTTCGCTTTGAATGCCTCATGTTTATATTATTACAAAAATTTATGAATCATAATTAATATATCTTGAAATCTATTTCACACTAGCAATATCTTCTTTTAAAGTCTCCAGCCAAGCCGACTGGTTTTCTCCAACGCTTTCAACCACTTCATCTTTAACTTATGTCTTCTGTCTCTTGCTCCTTTTCCTCTTGAAAACTTGTGTGTAGTGATCATATACATACCCATTGATGATTAAATCCTTCATGATGGGATTTAATCTTACCTATTTATCTACTTTTGGCTCTTCTGCAGGCTTCGTGTGAAATTTCGTTGCCAGTATTTGCGCGGCAAGATTTTCTTTCTTTTTTATTGATAAATTTTTCATATTGTTGGAATATCCTGGTTCACTGGAGGCCGCTTGGTATGTCTCATCCATTTTCTATGGTTTTATAGAAAGCACAAGCGTATCTCCCTTAATTGTAAAGAAATTAGGAAGCTGATCCGGTTTGTAATTACCTCGTTTAGGAATGAAACGTTAATTTCCCAAAACAGAGTAATGTCATCCATATTTTGAAAGGCAATTGTCATTGAGTACCAATCATAGGTTACTGATGAAAGTACTAGCAAGGACTATGGCTTGTCGTGTTTCAACCTTTGAGTTCAAATGATGAGCTTTCGAATCAGTCCTTTGGCGACGCTCGTTTGGTATCACACGGATGAAAAGTATTCGGACAAGTGCCTCAAGGTGATTTGACTGGTCGTCAACCTTCCTTTTCCACATGCGATTTTTGGACGTGACACATTCAATGATATCTTGACACGTGACATCAGAGTGTAATTGAGCGGTTTCGAGCTTAACTTCTTTTCCCCCCGATATTTGTCTGGAGGCGCCACGTATATTTGACACAAAACCATGGTGTTTTCTTTGGACTTATTTCAAGAGTTTAAACTTTGAGCTAGTTATGGGCCCGATACACTTTATGACCATTCATTGGTAGCACCCACGATCTACAATCTGTCAGATCGCATCAATATCAGATATCTGCCATATCTAGCCATGTCTGCTATATGTAGCTCCATCTTGCCAGTCTATCACTATTCTATATTGATTTGGCGTTCTTCTAAGTCTTGAGACTTGGGTTCCAAGAAATTATTACAGTGATAACACCTTCCTTTCATCTGTTGATCGGTGCGTGAATTTCAAATTTTTCCAAACGATGGGAAAATTTGGTTTTTTTTTAGTACGTCACAACCATGCCTCCCTGACGACAAAATTTCTACTTAATTCCCTTATTTCTTCATAACTTAAGTTTTCACTGGATTAAAATTTAAAAATGAGAAGTGTAAAAAAAAAAAAACTGCGCGATGCATTCAAAGCGCTCGGTTCGCACCGCCTATGCTGCGACCTGTAAATTGACAGGGTGCATCACGTACCTTGTTACCTTTCTCGATGATTTGTTGGTAAACATAAATGCACCAGCGCATCCATTTGACGACGCACCGAAGAAAAGTATATAACTGGTAGGGCAGTGCATTAAAGTACAAATAACACATCGGGTCGTTAAAGTACATGGCACACTGCCTTATCAGATATATTTTTATGCAGTGCATTGGTAAACATGTGCATCAGGGTGTTCATGTTTACAAAACACACCTCTAATAAAAGTAACATTGTGTTGCAGTGCACCCCATAAAGTTTTTGATGGCATCGTATGTGGTGCGACAGTAATGATTAGAATGCACAACAAAAAGTTTCGTACTCGAAAATTTGGAAAATTTTATGTGACGGTGCATCGACGTTTGTTACACGCATCGGTGCGTGTAGTGAATGTATATGCACTGTTATTTTGCTAATTTATAAAAAATTGTTTACGTGCGTTAATATTTTTTTTTTTGTTTGTTTAAGCGATGCGTAGGATAAATGTAACGCACCAGTGCGTATGTGTTGTAGTGTAGCGCCTCGATGCAGTATTGTTTTACAACGCACCGTATAACATAGCAGAACATATTTTGTTTGGTTCCTTACGTTACACTAATGCACCGTGGACAGTGCTCACAATATATATGCACCGCCTACAATGCATGACTATTTTTTGGGTGCACCGGTAATGCAATTAACTTATTTTTTGAAGGAAGTTGTTTTCTATATTTATAGATAAATTTACCATTCAATAGATTTTTTTTTATGTTTTATGTATGAGTGAGGCTGATGTATTTCATATGTTAATCATGCAAATACATGAGCGGAGAGAGAAGCAGCAACAACAGGAGAAGAGGGTGGACCTGTACAATGTTTTACGAGAATGGGAGGCGAGGGAGAGGGAGAGGGATTTGTACCCTTGCCCTATTACTGCAGTGACTCATGTTCTCTTAAGGAGTGTAGGCCTCCTTAAGTACTATGAGGAGGCTACATATTTGAAGGGGAACTCTGGATTTTTGATGCACTTGATCCGTCGATGGGATGTCCATCGACAAGCTTTCCATGCGAATCTCGATCAGTGGTACCATCCCGCTGAGGAGGATATTTATTTTATCACTGGACTATCCAGGAGAGGGGAGTATTTTCCCTAGTTCCCAGATATCCCAGTAGGTGTCACAACAAAGAGTCAGCTCATGTACTCTCAGTGATATATGCGATATATTGGGGTTTATGTACATTCCCCAACTAATTTTCAGGTGTCCAGTGGACAGTTACGGATCGCTTATTTCGGTGCAGAGGAGGTTATGTACCTCTCACTTTTAGTGACGACCACAACACACTTTACTAGTGATGGGAAGCACATTGGTTTCCCTATTTTGTATTATGTTGATTCATTGGTACATAGGTATGGTGTATCATATGGTTTTCCATTTTTTGCGTCAGTTTTGTATAGCGCTAGATAGATGTCATGCTATGATACGTGGGAGGTCAAACTTCCCTTTTGCCTCATAGTTGCTTTGCTTATTTTTTGAGAGGTTCTAGGAGACAAGGCCTACTTTTTTTTGTCAACCTTCTAGGCTGAGGACTGAGGTGCATATGCCCAAGAGGGGCCAACTGAATTTTTCGACCAGGATTTCCATAGAAGCATTGGGGCTACTATCCAGTGAGGAGGATCACATGTTCATCATGGTGTTGTGTCCTTACGTGGGTTTGGATTGGCGAGGATGTTCGAACATTCTCTTCACAACATATGAGCCACCAGATGATAGAGGTAATATTTGTGTTTTTTTTAAATTAATCTAGTTTCATTTTATTGTCTTACTTAATTAGAAAAACATTAATTCTAACATGTTATTTAACTTGTTTTATTAAATTCTTTAATGAATTAATTGTGTAATTATTGTTTTGTACTATATAATTTACAGATATTGGCACTTTCATTGGGGACATGCCTCCTCCCCTATTATATGATGATGAGGAGATGATGCCTGAGGTCGTGGTGGGTCTGGTTCCTTGGGTGCATATACTCGGTGGTCTACGCCATAGGCTCGATACTAGATTCAGGTTGGATTTGGGTGACTGACTCTCTGCACTTTTGACTGAGGTGGGAGTCTTCCCTAATGCAAGAAATCATGGTAGATCCTACTCTCTTGGATATTTGGAGGGATATGTCACGTCATATGATGCCTCTTATGCATCATATCGTCAAAGCTACCTGGATACTAGCAGCGAGGAGGGCTCTCGATGATAGGCACAACTCTTCTCCCAATACAGCTCATTCATCCAGTACCCCATCAATTGATGAGGGTGGTCATGATAATCCTTCTTCACATCCTCCTCCTCCTCCTTCACCTCGCCCATATCATGAGGAGGCATCACATATTCCTCCTCCTCCTCCTGCTTCACCTCACCCAGATCATGAGGAGGAAACACATATTCCTCCTCCTCCTCTTTCACCTCAATTAGATGAGAATGTCGGCCCTATTCATCATCCATCATCTTCGACTACAGACCAAGCCTCCATTATTGTTGTAGATATGTAGATTATCCCATCAGTTGGACCAGATATGTTATGGCAGTTATTTGACTTGCCCGTGATAAATATATGTGTGTGTGTGTGTGTGTGTGTGTGTGTGTGTGTGTGTTTTCTATTGATCATGTTGATGATGTACTTAATTTATATGTTGATGTTGATGTGTATATTGTTAGGTCATGTAAGATATGTTTGTTAAATGTGCTTGATAGATGTGTATGTTATAACATTGCTCATTAGACATGCTTTTTTCCTGTTGATCATGATGATATACTTAATTAATATATATGTTGATGTTGATGTGTATATTTTTAGGTCATGTTAGATATGTTTAATGTTAAATGTATGTCAAATGATGCTTGTTAGATGTGTGTGATGATGATGTTATAAAATGCTTGTCTTTTGTTAGATGTGATCACAATGATGATGCCACGTTAAATTATTAGATATGTGTGTTAGTTAATTAATGACGTTTATATGTGCTAGAGATATATATAATTAGATGATGTTAGCTAGCGAATATAAATTTGTATTTTAGATGTTGTTATATTTGTTATAAGATAGTTATCATCATCATGTTTATTTTTATAAATTACAAAGTTCAATATGGTTGAAACTATAATTGTAAAATTGAAACTATAATTGCATAGATAGTTCATTATACATATTCATTCTAACTAAAAAAAAAATCAAAAAACAAATTACATATGAATAAATATTATTTTCCATTGTACTAATTACTCTTTTTGAATAGACTCTTCTACACTAAAAATTGTTATTATAAAAAGTTATGATCTCCAATGATAGACATTCTATTGGATTTAAAATTTTATGGATGCAAATATTCCTATTGCTATTTTTGTCATTATTTCGTAAGTTGATTGCTATCAAATTTTAAATTACTTCATTAATTGAGGTTTTACTCAACATTGGGGGCATAATTTTATAAATATTTTCAAAAGTAATGATAAAAGTATGTAAACTAACAAACACTACTTTAGTTAAAAACCAAATTGTCACAAAATCATGTTATAAGTTTAATTTTTTAATTATAAACCACATTTTTTGTTAATCTTACTTTTAAATCTACAAAATAAATGAACATAAACTCAGTTTTTGAATCATCATGTTAACATATCCTCAAAAATGTTGTACTATTAAACATGCATATCAACCATATCATTACATCGAATTATATCAACATAAAAAGTATAATTTCATATCCCATTAAAAGTTCAACTGGACATTTAACATTTTTCAAGATTTCACAATTGGAAATAGTTAAAGAAGATGAAACATTTTTAAATATATGCAATGCCATATAAATATGTTCAAATAACAATTGTTCCATGCAATCACAAATAATTTGAAAGACAAACACATTATGCATCAAACTGATTGTTAACCAACTAAAATTGTTCAAAGATTTATTATAATTAACTTAGCATTTCCTCTGTCAGAAGATGAATAAAAAACAATATAATTAGTGAAATAAATAATATAACAAAAAGATACAACACCAATATTAAAGATGAAATATCCCTGTATGGGGTGTTAGTGCGGCACACTCGGCATACAACGGAGGCAGGCACCAACCACCGAGGCATGGAGCCATGTGACGGGCTCGTGCCACCGCTCACCACCCTCCTCCGGAATTAAATGGCTATTACTACGACGTGAAAGGGCATTTATGCAGTCTCCCTCTCCATATTCGCGTCTTTGTATGGCTTGGTTAGTGGTGTGTTTCTCTCGTCTCTGCTCACGTCCCGAAGGGCTCCTCCCTCCGCAGCCATGGCTTGATCCTGTTCGAATTCTCTGGCTCGTTACTGCCCCTACTCACCCCCAACCCATATACCTCTGCCTGGTGCACCTAGTCTCTTCGGCCAGTCGCAAATACCACCTTATGTTGCGTCCAAGGGGAAGGCCGTGAAGGGGCTCTCCTTGGAAGCCTCGCAGTCCCTCGGTCTCACCTCCCGTCTCACCCTCCATCTGCTCCTCCCCCCCCTCCAGTCTGAGATTTTCATTGCTTCCTCTCCCGCTCCATCGATTTCGCAGTTTAACTGTCTAGCAATCATCCCCCAGATGTCGAGCTCATTCGCGCGTCTCTTTCTCGACCCTCTTGTGGATTTGTCGGCTCCCACACCAGTCTTTGACCCTCTGAGAAACTCAGGAGGCGAGCCTCATCCTCCTCGTAATCCTGGGAACGCTGGATACTAGTCCAATGACTCCTTCAATGGCGAGCAGTTCAGAGAAATCTTGGCCATCCTTCACAATTTGGTATTTGAACTCCGCCAGGGGGTGGAAGACCTTCAATTTCACCTGCAAGCTATAGATGAAAAGGTGGCGATATTTCTTCAGACTCTCTCCTCCATGTACGAAGATTTCCCCTCAGATCCAGCAGAGGTGACCCCAATGGAGGAACCCAGTGTAGCTCCTGGTGGAGGAAATGACAAGGTGCAGCGATCAACAGAGATTGGAATGGAGCAGGGTGGACGAGAAAGCAGTGTTGTGGAGGTGGAATCGGTAAGGAAACCGATGCAGGATGTTGCGACAGGTACTGATAGAACCGCGTGCGACGTGAAAGTCGAAATGCAATGGGAAGACCAGGTGACATATGTCGAGGAGGAGCCTTGGACCGAGGACCTCCATGCCACTTGGCCAGGTTACCTACCGGGTGTCTAGGTCTATATCATTTTTCGAGGTCTAGTTAGCCTCTTTTAGTTTTAACTTATGAACAGTTTGTCTAAGAATCTTTTTCTTAGCTTATCATACTACTTAGGTTTGACTCCTATGTTGGCTGGACTGGTTTCCCCTCTGTTGGGGCAGTCCAGTAATCACAGTATGACTATTTCTGTATTTTGCAACTCTACTTTGGCTCTGGAAGGCTCTTAATATATGATACTTCTTACTTGAAAAAAAATATATTAAAGATGAAATAAAACATGTATATATCATTCTTTGTTTTCATCACCCTCATTTTTTTCCTCACTTGGCATGATAACAATGTTGTTCTAAAAAATATGTTTTGATCTAGGGTCATGTCTTAATATGAATCACCAATCCCTATCCAACACATCCAGGTAAAAAAACACTTGGTTGCAGTGTTTTGGGAAAACATAAGGCTCCTTATCTTCATCCCACATATTTCTAGAGTTGATATATATCAACCCACTATCACGATCTTCCTTTACATTATTCCAATCAAAGGTGTCCCGCCACTTGCACCTAAAAATAACACATTGGAAATAAGAGAAGTCCACCTAAATGATCTATTGTATCTTTCCAACATAACCTAACATCCCTAGTATTAGGTTTTGATCTTGGTGGCTATCACGACTAGATTGGTCGAAATCAACTTCCACTCCACAGTCTTGTGTCATGTGTCCATCGTCGACATCCTCTATGAAAAAATGATGTCCATATTCCCACATAGATGGGAACAAATGCACCTATAAAAAAGTGAAAAAATCATAGTGTCATGTGTCTAATAAGTCGACCAATAAAATATAAAATATAGATGTTATAGTTCAAAGGTGCATTTAAATGTTACAAAATGTACAAAAAGAGATTATTATTGAGTTGTTGCAACCAATCCCTATGTTTAGTGCATCCTCTTCAACATGCAGTTAATGATCGGATGCACTGTATCTCTCCTTTGACTTGGTGAGCAACCCAACTGTCGGGGCATCTCACTGGCATATTTTCTTTTAAATGATCAGGATAAGGCATGCTTCTACCATTCAACCGTCTAAATTATTTTCTGTCACTACCCCATTTCCTCCTCTTCTATTCATACAATGTGACCCATGATTGTGTTGCCTCTGAATTGTAAAGAATGAATTTATCGATGGCATCAATTTATGAATTTGTTGATACACACACACACACACACACACACACACACACACACATATTCATGAAATCAAACCGACATATAGTATGTATCAGATCAAAATATACATTATGAATTTTAGTGTGAATAGTTACTTTGTAGAAATTTGACAAATGAAAAGTCACTTACTCTTTATCAAGCACCTTTTTTCGTTTGTTTGCAAAAGCTCCCCTTAATTTTTTTCTTCATCCCTTTCGTCATCCCAAATCACCACACCTAGTGTGTTGTCGATCTACTTGATGTACTCACTAACATAATAGAAAGACTCATATGATATGTACCCCTCTGCCATAGACCCCGCCAGTTTTTCCCTTTGTCGAACAAATCCTTTCAATTTCTTCATGTACCTCTCTAAGAAGAACATCCAACGATAGGAGACCACTCAGAATAATTAAACCTCATCTACTAGGTGAATTAGAAGATGAACTTGCAAGTTTGTGAAACTTGTCAACAATTCCTTCTCAAACATACAAACAATCTCAACTATCTCTTGATGCCACTGTGGAATGCTAGCCATATGAATCTCCTTTGATGTGATCCAAGGTACAAATGCAGATAATTTATATATGGCACATTGTAGGTCCTAGGTGAAGTCATGGTTCACACACCCATGCACCAACAAAGGATAATGACACTACAAAGTAAACACATACATAATTAATTATGTTTTATCCCATAGCATGAATTTATAAAACAAATAATAAAATCATGTTTTTGACATACATACTCTTAGAAGGTTCAAATGGTCATGTGATTTTAACCTCGAAAAATGTTCTTTTACAATGAATATGCATCGTAGTGAAGACCCATATAAAGAAGGCACCTTCACACCCAATATAACATTATTTTCCAAAGAAAGATCAACTTTCTTCAATATCCATGGGACATCACCTTCTTTGAAAGACCAAGAGGGACCAACCTCTCCTCTACTTTCTTTTCTTGGCCAATGTTTCTTTTTAATTTTTGAAGAAATAATATCTCTCCTTACATCTAATGTGTCACTTCATTTTGATGATATGTGCCTCCATAAAGAAGATGAAACATTTTTAAATATATGCATGGGATCTAGTAAGTGGGAAATCTTAAGATGATCCTAATATGGGAGCTCATAAAAGACATATTCCTTTTTCATCCCAATGGGAAATTTATCAACATAGGTGTCGAAGAATTTTGGATCATCGAACACAGGCCCCCCATTTTAATCGAATATTTGTGTAATATCCTTCTCCTTCTCTCTCTCATATGCTCTAAGCCATTATGTTGGTGTCATTATTGCAGACCTTTGGGATCTCTCTAGTTTACCATTGAAAGATGATGTTGCTCTTCTATAAGGGTGTTGTTCTGAGAGGAATACCTTGGAGCATTCGTACACTGGATTTCGTAGGTGGTTGGACCACCTATCCTTTAGAGAAGGTCCACAACATTTACATCCATGATATCCTTTTGTTACAAGACCTACAAAATTATTAATGTATACAGTAGAGCATGTTCGTGTCAAAGTCCAGAACAGTCACAACAAATTAAATATTCCAAAAAATATTGTTACATATATAAACACATCAATAAACATGTAATTTACTAGAGCAAACTCCTAATCCTGGAAAATCATGTATGGTGTAAGAACATATGCCATACAACGTAAAATTCCTCTTTGTTGTGATGGGTCTTGATACATCATATGCATGTTTCCCTTCCCATAATTCCTTCAATTCATCTACCAATGGTTGTAGGTAGACATCCATATTATTCACTTGTTTTCTACTAGGGACTATAAGAGCCAACATAAGATGTTCATTCTTCATGGAAAACCATGGAGGGATATTGTTATTGATCACTACTACAGGCCAAACATAATAGTTGGTGTTTTGGAGGGAATATGAGTTGATGTCATCCATGGCTATGCTGAGTCACTTCTGACTTCATAATTCATCTTTGAATTTTTTAGGCCATGTGTCCTCTATATGATTCATGAATATTGAATCTATTGGGATTCACATAACTCTCGAGTCACTTTTGTGCGAGGCATGCCATCCCTACAACATAGCTAATTCTTTGCAATGAAAGAGACTTTGAATCCTTGGGATTATAGGCATGTGCCTCAATATATTATGAGGAGGACCATGTGATTTACCCTTTTTATTTGATTTATGATATTTTTCATGCCCACATTTTAGACATGTCTCTTTGTCTGCATATTCTCCTCTATATAGAATACAATCATTTGGACATGCCTGATATGATATGTACTCAAAACCCAATATTTTCAACATTTTCTTTGCCTCTTCACAGCTACTAGGAAAGATATTATCACTCAAAAGAACCTTATCTTTGAATAACCTGCAGTTAGTGGGCAATAGAAATGTACAATGTTATTTAATGTTCATTAAATCGATCATTTTTAATGTTGATTGAGTGACAAGATTTCTTAAATTATAAAGGACTTAATGATGATCAGTTACCTCAATATTGTCGAGAAACATGTGTTTGACATGCCAAACTTTGCTTTCAAGTTGTACAGTAACATTGTTGTCCCCAGTTGGGTAGACTTTGATCGGCTAGGTCCAAAGAGAGGGGTGGTGGAAGAAAATTTCATACTTTCGAATAAGGTATTAGTGATATGAGCATCATCATATCGCTCATCATTCGGGAATGCATCTAAAAAAATTGTCTCCATGGAATTTGTATCCCATAAATAATCATCCATACCAACCTCTATTTCATTTACTCCATTGCCAACTTCTGAAGAACTACTATTGTTGTAGTCATTCCTAATTGGTGAATCTGGACGTAGTGGGAATTGAATAGGTGGTTGATTCAACCATTCTTGGCATGCTTCCTCTCCAATTTGTTCTCTTATCACACCCTTCTCTCGATTTGACATTGTATTGGGGTGCAATGAAAGATGATAGGTAGGTCACTCATCATCACTAGAATCCTAATTTTAAAAATATTGAATATTAGTACATCGATGATATTAATAAGAACAATGTAATTGGTTTGTTCAAATCACATTATAAAAAACAATTATTACCATTGTTGGCCCATGATTACGGCTGGAAGATGGCATGTTACTATTGGCAGTGTAAACTGGTTGTTTGTTGGCATAGGGGCATACCCAGGGTTCACTCCAAGAGTGCACCAACAAGCCTAACTACTGGCCCTTTTGGAAACACCTACGAAGCAGATGCAGTCTCACCCGAAGTATCTAAGAGGGGGGTTGCAAGACAGAGATGTCTACAAATAGGGGAATATCAAGTGGAACTAATACAACAATAATGAAACATTCATATATCCCTTTATCAGTTAGATCTACTCTGCGTAGCCATACATCTGATCTAACACAATAATACAATTAACAATATAACAATGATAGAGATCCAGGAAGCAATCACACACACATAACACCAAATATACGTGGTTCACCCTCTCTCTAGGGCTACATCCACATAACTGTGCTTATGATATATTAAGGTAAAGCTTACAGTTCTGATATGTGCTCTTAGTCAGCAGATCTTCTCTCTTCTTCTTTTTTTCTCCCATGTTCCTGCGCACCCATCTGCAGGACTTGATCTTCGCACCCAACTGAAGATCTTACAATACCAGAAGGCTCTCCCTCTCAACACTCCTCTCTCTCACAGTACAATACTCTCTTAACCAACAACAATCAATATCAATACCTAGCATTAGTACCGACCCCACCTAGGTCCTTTCGACCTCTATTTATATATTGCAATCCCTCACTGATAGCCTCAAGTCGAAACCTAGGTGTCAAAACCCTAATTACCAAAACCCTAGGTGTCTAAAACCCTAGGTCAACTTGACCCGCTTTTTTTGGGCTTCTCTAACCTGTCTTTCCTTCTTCATCTCGCGGTGCTCCAAAGAATCTAATGATGGATTTCTCTGCTTGATGAGTTGTCCACAATCCTTCTTCCTTTCTTATCTGGCATCCCTGATCTTCTCGTCCAACAGCTTTCTTTTCCATACTTCGCTCCATCCTTCCTACTCTTTTGCTCACTTTGACTTGGTGACAGTTATTGTGTCTCCCGCAAAGCTCTCTTTTTACCTTTCCTTCCTTGTCTTCACTTCCTTCCATAAACAAGGGCCAATATGCCCCCAACACTCACCGATGAATCATCCCGAGGCACTTGAGCTCTGACTTTACTTCGACTTTGGACTACGCAGTGCAGCCCTTGCTTTCTACTTTATGCCTCCTTTCCAACCTTGTGCAAACTGTCTTTTCTGTGTCTTGTACCCAGTTTCAACTGCACCTGGTACCTAGACCCTTTTCGTCCTGTGTTTACTGAGAGATGTGAGGCATATGGTTGTCATAGTACAGCTTCAACTGACTCCCATTCACCAATCCTTCCTTCCAGTCTCCCTTCAATGTCTTTAGCTGCGCAGCTCCTCCTTCTGTAACATAAGAAACCTCATATGGTCTGAGCCAATGCATTATGAACTTCCTCAGGTGTTTTATAAACTTATTGTCATACATTAGTACTAAATCACCTTGATTAAATGCCTTCTTCTTGATGTGCCTGTCATGATAGGCCTTTTCGCGTTCCTTCTGAACTTGTTGTTGGAATCCTGCAATGAATCTGTCTTTTTCCAGTTCAACCAACTGTGCAAGCCTCTCACGAACAACGTCAGTATCATCCATGTTTTTAAATGCAACAATTCTTAAGCTTGGTACCAAGTACTCCATTGGGACAACAACTTCAAGCCCATAAACCAACTTGAAGGGGGTATGCATTGTTAATTTCTTGCAAGTGGTTCTATAAGCCCAGAGTACTGTTGGTACTCTTAAATCCCAATCATCCCTATTTACATTGAAAATCTTTGTCAATGTTGTCTCCAAGATCTTGTTGAATGCTTCAACCATTCAGTTTCCATGTGGGTGGTAAGGTGTATTCTTCTGATGGTGGACTACAAATTCTTCATTCAGGGCTTCCACTATCTTATTGATGAAGTGTCTACCTTGATCACTCATGAGGATCTTAGGGCATCCAAACCTGGTTATTATGTCATCAAATATAAAATGTGTAGTTGTAGTTGCACTACAATCCTTGACTGCTCTGGCTTCGACACATCTCGTCAGGTATTATGTCATAGTAATAATATACCTTGCTCCTGTGTGCTTCCCTGGTGGGTTTATAGGTCCCACGAAGTCAATGGCCCATTTTTCAAGTGCTTGTAGGGTCATATATGGTGCTAAGGGAATTTCATCTCTTCGAGATGGTCTTCCAAATATTTGGCATACATCACATTCTCTGGCATACTCTTTAGCATCTTTGTGTAACATAGGCCACCAAAGGCCAGCTCGCAGAACCTTCTGCACAGTTTATTTCCCTACGTAATGTCCTCCTGTGATGCCTTCGTGAGCTTCTGTGAGGATCAGTGGGTTCTCTACCTCCATCACACATATTCTTAGTATCTCATTAGGTCCCATCTTATATAACTGACCAACTATCAATGAAAAATATGCATCGCGCACCACTAGTTGTTTCTTTTGGGAAATTGTATACTCACTTGGAGCCATTCTTGTTGACAGGAACTGGACTATGTCTGTGAAGTGGTCATCCACCTTCCTAATGGTAAGTAGTTGTGAATCTGGTAGTGTATCCTCCAAACTAGTGGGTCACCATGTTCTAACCTCGACAGGTGGTCAGGTCCCTTGTTCATTCTTCCTGGCTTAACTATGATCTCAAAATCATATTCTTGAAACAGGAGAAGCCATCTGCATATTCTCCCCCTCAACACTGGCTTGTTGACTAGGTACTTCAACACAGAGTGATCAATAAAAAATTTAAAGTGTCCTCCCAACAAGTAGTGTCAGAATTTCTGTAATGCATACACCATGGCTAATACTTCTCTCTCTGTAGTAGTGTAATTGATTTCAGTTGTGGATAGTTTTCTACTGGAAAATGCTAATGGATGATCAATGTCCCCTTCTCTAGGTTGTGCCAATACTGCTCCTAATGCAATAGAAGATGCATCAACATGCACATGAAATTCCTTACTCCAATCTGGAAAGACCATAATAGGCGCAATCACCATCTTTTGTTTCAGTGTGTCGAAGCTCTGTTGGCATTCTTCTGACCAACCAAACTGACAGCCTTTATTTAATAATTTCTCCATTGGTGCAGTAATATAAGAATATCCTTTGATAAATTTCTTGTAATAGCCATTATGTCCTAGCGTAGTGCGCAGTTGTTTGACTGAAGTAGGAGGTGGCAAATAAACTATAATTGCAATTTTGGATGGGTCCACCAACAATCCTTGCTTGCATACAATATGACCTAATAATACTCCAAATGGTGAGAATAAGATGCACTTCTTCATATTCAAAGAAATTTGAAATTTGCCTGCATTTATCCAACATTAGCCTTAGACATTCAATATGATTTTTCAACAAGCTAAAAACAGTCCAGTCATCAAAGTATGCTTCTAAAAATTTATGCAAAAATTCTTTGAACGCTTTGACCACCACCCTAGAAAAGATGGTTGGTGCATTCTTCAATCCAAATGTAATTATTGTATATTGGTAGGATCCCAACTCTGTGGAAAATGTATTCTTATGAAGGTCCTCATTGGCAATGCGGATCTGATGGTATCCTGAAAAGCCGTCTGTAAAAGAATATACTTCCTGGCCTCCCACGTTATCCAACACTTCGTCTGTGAATGGTGTAGGGAAGGGGTCATGTAGACAGGCATCATTCAACTTCCTGAGGTCCACACAGATCCTGATTTATCTTTTCTTCTTGTCTTGTACCACCATAGGGCTGATCCACTCCGACAGGTTCAATAATCCCTGCTTCCAGCATTCGGTCAAGCTCAATCTTCACTTTTTCCTTATATTTTGGATTCGATCTATAGGGTCTTTGCTTGACTGGATTGACATATTGTTTCAAAGGTATTATCATTTCTCCCATAGGTCCTTTGATACCCTTCATACCAGTGAACTTGGTCGGAAGCAAGTCCTGATACTCGTGCAATAATTCTATAATTTTGTCAATGGTAGCAGCATCCCAGTAATCTTCGACATTGGCAAGCTTGGGTTTCTCCTCTGTCCCGATATTAACTTTATTTATCATGATCGGTTGTCCAATGAATGGAAGTTCAACTCATGATCCTTCCACATTCTTGTGGCCTTCTGTCTCAACAATGTTTACCTTCCTTGGATCATCATCTTCGTTGGCATTAATGTGGTAAAATTCTTGCAATTTTTGGAATGGCGCAGTCCATTCATCCTCTTCTTGCTCCAAAGGGAGGCCAGATGCCTCCTTAAATATGTTATGTCTCACAATCTGTAATGCTTGGTCTACAGAAGGAAATTCATTGTCAAACAAAAAGGCGGTTACAAAATTCTGGATCATACCTTCCCAATCTGAAGTGACGAGGTGCAACTCCACTTGAAGGTACCAATTGATAGGGATCGTTTCCAGCGTGTTAATGAATCTATCTACCCACTGTTCTCAAGGAATGTCACTCCAGGCCTCTTCGCATATTCATACATGGTCCTTTGGGAAGCTTTGACCTGTGTACCTTGCTTTGCAACTTCCTACTTGTGCTGAAAACCGCATTGTCATCAAGGTTCGACATTGTGTCCAGTCTGTGATGTTTCCTTTGTGCATCCCCCACCATTTTGCTAGTGTAGCTTTCAGGGCCTCATCCATAGCCAAAAACCTTTGTTGTGCTGGTACAATTGCTTCAAAGTCCATCAAGAAGGATTCTAAAGGATTCAAACCAAAAAAGGTAGGTAAGTTACTTGTTGTCGTACCAATCCAACAAACTTCTCTGGTCAGTCAAGCAAATCTCCTTATGGATACTTCATACATCTGGTTCCGCCAGTTCTCTAGTGCTTCTCCTGAATCTGATGAACTCGCGTTGTCACTTCGCCAGCTTAGATTCCCATCGACAGTAGAGTTGATATAATCCTATTGTCTGGCTGTTAATTTATAGATGTTTTCCAGCTCATATGTGTAGTCTTATTCTCTAATATGATCTGTGTATCTAGGTCCCTCATATGGATCTAAAGGTGTGATGACCCTAAGGCCATTTCTTTCAAATGTCCTTCACCTCTTCTTTAGATCAACAACAGTAGAATTTTCAAAGGCCCAATCAATTCCTAATAATGCAGGGTAAGGGAAGTTGTCATCAACAATTTCAATTACTTCAAAATCTGCAAAAGTTCTAACTCCATCGATGTCCACAGGGACATTCTCCAATCATCCAAATGGGATGACAACTTGTTGATTAGCCATGCGAATCCTGATAGGGGAGTATATCAGCTTGGGTTTTCCCATCAGTGCCCAGGTTTTCGTCGTCATGACATTGAGCTCCGACCCTAAGTCAAGGACTACATAGTCTATATCATATTCTCCTATTTGAGCATTCAGGTGTAATTCTTTATTTGTCCTTCTCCTTTTCCCAATTTGGTGCACTACCCTATTCAGTAAGGATTCTATCTTTCCTAGCTCATACTGCTTGATTAAATCTTGTAATTCTTGTATAGCACTTTTATCTTGAATCAACTTAACACAAGTGCACAAAAATTCCATGAGTTTTCTTACCTCTTTTTCTTCTATTGGTGATGCAGACAGATCAAATGCCTGAGGCATGCCATACTCTTTGGTTTTTGTCGACATTCTAGATGAGGACCCTTGATCTCCTTTGAACTCTTTTCTTGCCTCCTCAAAGATTCATCTTTCTTTCTTTGCATCAAAATCATGAGTCTTCTCCTCAGCTTTCCTGACTTCATGGTCGTCTGCATTCTTTTCTTGTGTTTCCATGTCTTCTCCTATAGCAGTGCCTCCTCGAGTAATGACAGTGAATCTAGGGTCATTTCTGCGAGGTTCATCTTATATCATTTGTACTTGTGAGTTCTGTTGGGGTCTTCGTCTTTCCTGAATTTTAGCCAGTAGTGTCGGACATTCCTCTATGACATGCTCGAAGGAGTTACAATAACTACAGGTTGTGCAAATATTCTGACAATCCCTTGCTAAGTGTCCTGGCTACGCGCAGTTATAACAAATAATTTTTCCTCGGCCTCATCCCATACCTCCTCCTCGTCCTCGTCCTTTGTATCCACCGTGAGGATTGAAACTTCCTCTTCCTGGAGAATTATACTGTGCATTATTTCCTTCTTGGTATACTTCACTTTGGATCTTGTATATGTCCCTCGACCTCTCATGCATGAGATCGTAAGCTCTACAATCTCAATCACCATGCCCAACTGATTTACAGAATGTGCAGTACAAGTTTGTAGGTGTCTGAACATACTTCTGCATGTAATAGCACTCACTTGGGCGATGCCCATTTCTGCATACATCGCACTAGGGTAGGTTAACTTGCTTCAAGGGGCTCGACGCTCTTGAGGCCAAATACTCATGGAATAAGGGACAATGTTCTTTATCATGAACTTCAGATATGCATCTTACACACCAGATATCTTCTCTTTTGTCCTTCCCCTTGTCCTTCTTCATGTCCTCAACCTGCAGAGATAGACTAGTTAACTGGCTCAAGATTTGGCTCATGCCTGAGCTAGATTCTCCCATAGGTGTTGATTCAAACTTCATGGAAATATCCAAAGCTTCTGTCTGTGATGAAATCTTCTTCTACATCAGAGGGACTCTGATGTGTGGTAACAACACAATGATGAACCATTCATTGTTCTATTCATCGAGGATCTGAAAAGTTAATCGGCCTGTTAGGGTCTTGAATCTGTGGTCAAACTCCCAAACAGGTTTTGCTACCTTTTGTTTGATCTCTTTTAGCTCTGTAATACATTGTGACTCCAACTTAGGTTTTTTAAACTCTGTAACTAGCACATTCTTGATCTCGTTTAGTGGCTTAGGCTGTGCCAGTCCTTGGACAAGTTTCATATACTAGCTTAGTGTGCAGTCCCGTAGCATAGTGATGAACTAGGTTCTCTTGATGACTTCATCGGTGATACTTTTAATATTCCATACGACTTCACATAGAATCCAATGTTGATATGGATCTTCAGATCCATCTCCTCTAAAGATAAGGACACTCATTTCATCTGCCATAGATCTGACTAAACTTCTTGTCTGAGTAGATGCTACGCTACCAGTAACAGTGCTCTGAGGACTATTGTGGTTCTGACTATTCTGACTGCTAAGTGATATTGAAACAACATGAGGGTTAATGTTACTTACTTCAGTAACCTGTGTAGTTCCTGAGGTTTCTGGCTCGCTTTGGCGAAGTTCTTCAGCTTCCCCTTCTTCTGTTCCGGTGGGCTCTGAATATTCTTCATCGGTTAGATCTACCTCTTCTCCACTGTAGAAACCCTCTTCTCCATAGTTTTTCTTAAACAAGTTCTCAAGGTGAACCCCTCAAAATACTTTCCCACTGCATGTATGTCCAGCTTCTGTGTCATTTTCATTGTCCGAGATCTTAAACATTAGCCTTTTCAGGTCCGACCAATCTACTGTATCTTCAAGACGTTATTTTCATGCAACAACAACTTGGTTCTCATCTTCAGAAAGTGCAAAAATGTTCCTCTAGGTCCTTTGAAAAAGTATCTATCGGCTTGGCTATACGATTTTTTTATGTCAAAAGCAAACTCGGTGATATACCCTCCAATGTTACTATCGAACCAGTGATCTATAGCCCTTGATACAATGTTGTCGACTCTCTTAACCTTCTTAATCAACTCCGACGTCCAGACCATAGGAGGTCTAGATATGATCTCAAATTGGGTATCGGATAACCTAGCCAACCATTCAAACAACTCCTGGTGGATTCCCCCAAAGAAGATCTCATGAATGTCGGTGAAAATGTATCTTTGTAGCCAATCTTCAGTACTCCGTTTAGGGTTCTTGTTCTGGGATTTTGCGAATTCCTTCTCTTGATCCTCTATCCACTTCTGAATCTTTGTCTTCGATGGGAACCACCTTGACATTCCCTTACACAGATTCCTATCCCGGCAACAGAACCATTTGTTGGCACAGGGGCAGACCCAGGGTTCACTCCAAGAGCACACCAACAAGCCCTAACTACTGGCCCTTTCAGCAACACATGTGAAGCAAATGCAGTCTCACCCGAAGTAGCTAAGAGGGGGGTTGCAGGACAGAGATGTCTACAACTAGGGGAATATCAAGTGGAACTAATACAACAATAATGCAACATTCATATATCTCTTTATCAGTTAGATATACTCTGCGCAGCCATACATCTGATCTAACACAATAATACAATTAACAGTATAACAATGATAGAGATCCAGGCAACAATCACACACACATAACACCAGATATATGTGTTTCACCCTCTCTCTAGGGCTACGTCCACAGAACTGTGCTTATGATATATTAAGGTAAAGCTTACAGTTCTGATATGCGCTCTTAGTCAACAGATCTTCTCTCTTATTCTTTTTGTCTCCCACGTTCCTGCGCACCCATCTGCAGGACTTGATCTTCGCACCCAGTTGAAGATCTTACAATACCAGAAGGATCTCCCTCTCAACACTCCTCTCTCTCATAGTACAATACTCTCTTAACCAACAACAATCAATATCAATACCTAGCATTAGTACCGACCCGACCTAGGTCCTTTCGACCTCTATTTATATATTGTAATCCCTCATCGACAGCCTCAGGTCGAAACCTAGGTGTCAAAACCCTAATTACCAAAACCCTAGGTGTATAAAACCCTAGGTCAACTTGACCCTCTTTTTTTGGGCTTCGTCAGCCTGTCTTTCCTTCTTCATCTCGCAGTGCTCCAAAGCATCCAATGATGGTTTTCTCTGCTTGTTGAGTTGTCCACGACCCTTCTTCCTTTATGATCTGTCATCCCTGATCTTCTCGTCCAACGGCTTGCTTTTTCGTACTTCGCTCCATCCTTCCTGCTCTTTTTCTCACTTCGACTCGGTGACAGTTATTGTGTCTCCCGCGAAGCTCACTTTTTACCTTTCCTTCCTTGTCTTCGCTTCCTTCCATAAACAAGGGTCAACATTGTCCATTTTCATCTACCAACTGCTTGTGGTATGTTTCTCCTGATAAGAGATTCCAACATTTTTGAATTGGTACTGAAATATTATCTGCATCTGAACTTGATTTTGAATTAGGATCCTGCAAATTTGGATACATTTTTATTCTGATTGACATGGATAACAAAAATAAATTCAATTAGATAATCGAAATATAAATAAAATATGAACTTACTCGAGATGGAAAGGGAGAACTCTGCAAGGGAATTTGAGCAATATGGAACATGATGGAATTTGAAGAATTGGCCATTTGATATTGTAAGCTTCTCTCCATGCATTTGATCAAAATCAACAGTAAATTATTTTTAAGAATAAGGCGACTTTTAGCGCAAAATGTATACTATGATGTACTCCAATTCATGTGGATGCATCATGAAAAATAATTTAAAATGAATATATTATTGTGTGTGCAAATAAAAATTCAGATAACTTTGAAAACATAACGGTGTGTTATTGTAACAAAAACGCATTGATGTGTCTATAAAATTATAAAGCACCAGACATTTATATACGCATCGCATCGGCCCCATGAATTCAAACAATAAAAAAAATATTTATTCAATATCGGTGCTCCAAAACTTTAAAACGCATCGTGTGTTAAAGTAATAAACGTACTGAAGTTTTAAAAAAAAACGTGACTTTGTTTTTTTACAATTAAAAAATGAACGGGAATTTAAAATATAATTTCATAAAGTCATTCAAATATTAAAAACCTATTCATTGTTTCATTATTTTACCCAAATTTACAATGGAAATATTTGCTTTGCAAGAGAGCCATACCAGAGAGTAGTGTGGAGCAACATAATACTTTAGAAAAACAAAATTTATTCAAAAGATCAAAATTTGAAGGTAACTATGGCAATTCATTTAAAAAAAAAATCGCAAATTCTTTCATGGGTATTAAGCTATTCATTATTTGATTATTTTGCCAAAATTTACAGGGTACAGATTTGCAAGAGGGACATACAGGGGAGCACTATGGAGCAGCAAATCAATACTTTTGAAAGAAAAGTTATTTAGAAGATCAAAATTAGAAGGGTGTGGTAATTCTTTCAAACCCCTTTTGGAGAACCAAAATTATTTAGAAAATCAAAAATCGAAGGGTTTTGTGATTCAGAAAATAAATAAATAAATAAAAATCATACCTACTTTAAACCTTTGCTTCTTCTTGTTTGTGTGACTGCAAAACTTCAAATTAGGGTTTAAATCCCTCTATCACTTCATAATTATAGTTTTTCATTTTAGGTTTTTAGATTTAATGGGTTTATGTTTCCATATAAAAGGTGTTTGACTTGTGATGCATTGGATCCAAACCCTCTCGGCCCTATCACGTTTTTTTTTTAAATAGTTTCGAATAATTGGTGTGTCTTATGTAATATAATGTACCAGTGTGCTTACAGATACAAACACACCGAATATGCCGCAAATAATTAAAAAATTGTTGCATGGATGTGTAATTTTTTTTTTTCAATTGGAGTGATGTTCTTAACGATACTTATCGCACCGTTGTAATTTATTTTATTTTTTAAATATTTTTTATCGGTGCATTTTTAACATTAAACGCATCGGTGTTGTTAATGATATATTGCACACCGCTCTAATTTATTGTTCTTTTAAATATTTTTTATAGTGGTGTGTTTGATAACATGTAACACACTAGTGTTTTAATATTAATACGACGCACTGGGATATTTTTTTGGTGAAAATTATGTGATTTATTTATAAAATATATTTAATATCTTTTGTATTGAATGGTACATGTTGTATATTGATAAAAAAAATGTATGATAATAGTTCAAGTAACAAAAAATCTGATGGATACAAAGAAAGCACATCCAGAAAGGAAAAAAATGCAAGTTTTTTGTAAATTCTATACAAAATTAATATGTTAAAAAGGCAAGTTCTTTGTAAATTCTATAAAAAATTAATATGTTTGAACTATATGTAAGTTTAACTAATATGTATTGGTTAGTGTGTGTCTTACAGAACCATAAATGAGAAATATCGATAAGATTATTTGTGATCTAAGTGTAGAAGAGCGTAAAAGCTTGATGGAAAAATTGCAAAAGGATGAACCAAGTGAATGAAAAAATTCTATTCAATATGTTTTTTTTTTTTTCATTAATTTTTTACTTAAAAATATTACATAACATGTTCAAAACAATCTATTAATTCACATATATTTAATGTTATACAGTTGGGACCAACAACGAATGAACAAAATGTTGTCCTAAGAAAATAAAAATTATAAAAGATGTAAATGATGATGAATTGTTCCTTAGCTCCTCTGGAGTGGTGCTGGAAGTTAATGAAAGGGGGAAACACTTTTACAAAACTATGAGGCATATAGTGGAATGAACGTATAGATGTATTTTCCACTTAAAACACAAAAACCAACCCAATGATTTGGAGAACCAGGTTATATCTAAACTATAAGAAGTGTTTCCCAAGCAATGGTCAATGAGACCTGTCATACTTGCAATAGAAAAAACATACAACAACAAAAATGAATCATTCAAAAAGTAATATTCCTAAAAATGATTTTCTAGAATATGTAAATATTTGTTGTCACGGGGGCAAACCCAGGGTTCAACGCTACAACAACACACCAACAAAGCCCTAACTACCGATCCTTTCGGCAACACTTGCGAAGCAGATGAAGTCTCACCTGAGGTAGAGGCAGGGGTGGTTGTAAGACTCATGTGTTTGCAACCTTAGCTGGGACACATATATGTGATTCTAACACTTAATAAAGAACTCAACACCATCAGTTCCTCAATATGCAAGCAATATCCACTTCGCTAATAGAACAAAGCTTCACAGTACTCACACTAATCTATTGTATTCAAGCACTTAGCATAGGAAAATAGATCAGATCGAGTAGATCAAGCACTAAATATAACCATATAGATTAGACCTAACATTCTCACATCTAATAAGCACAAATCATAAGTAGATTTATCCAAATACATCCAAGCACTTAGAAAATAACATGTAAATCACATAGGACAAAGCACAAAGCATCATAACATAGGATCTACGTGGTTCACCCCCACCCTGGGGCTACGTCCACCAACTCTTCTTCTTTATAGTCTTCAGTCAATCGGTTACAAGCATAGAGCCTCAAAACCCTTACTCTGCATAGGACAGAATATTTGTGCAGCCCACTAGATCCTTCTTCCTTGTGTTACAGCACAAATCCTTCTACAGTCTCGCACAAGGACTTTCACTCATCTTTTTAAGTCTTACACCGAATGAAAAAAGCCCTTACAATCCACACTAGAACTTAGCCATGGGCCGACATCCAAATCCCATTACATTATCCCCAAAAACCCAAAAAGGAACCAAAAGTGGGTTGAGATCCCTTGATCTCTGCTTCTTCTTGCACTCCTCCTTTGACAGGTTGTCGAAGTCCCAACATAGGTCAATATGACCAAGAATCTCCCAAAACTTGGTCAAGGGCCAACAAGCCCCCAACACTCACATGTGACTCATCCCGAGTCACTCTGGTCTGATCAGTTCTGCTTCGAAGGCCTTGATCTTGGCTCGAGCTACTTCAACCTGTTGTTTTGCGACGGCCTCTTGCTCAGTGAACTCTTGGATCACTGCATCGTTTATTGGCCCTTCTAGGTGATGTTCTATTGCGTTAACGACCTGTTCTAGCTCTGCTCCTCGGATTTTAACCTCTGTAAATGACTGACATGCCTTATCTTTCACAGGTTGGAGTTGTTGATTAACTTCCATAACTTTTATTTGGATCGTATGGATCTGCTGCTAGGTTGTGCGTTGCTCATGAGACCTCTTCATTCTACCTATAACTGACAGAGATTTCATTTGTTCCTGTCGTATGTCTGCATGCTTCTTTTCTTCCTGGAGTTGTGACTCCAATGCCTGTAACTCTGGGTTCTCAGTGAGGTTTTCATATGTTTGGGCACTGCGGTTACTTAGCTTCTTGCACTCCAAGGTAAGATATTTTAGTCTATCAACTGCACTGTGGGCAGTTGCTTCCCTTTGGTCTCTTACATCTTCAGGGGTCTCGGGCACAGTACGGAGTTCCAAGTCTACTATGTGTTGTTGTAATTGTTGAATTATGTCTTCGAGTTGTTCCACCTACTGTGGAACTCTCTCTTCATCCTTTACTTTGACGACTGTCACATAACGAAGTTCTCTGGTGAGGCTTTCCTTTACTTCGAGTTTCTCTTTGAGCAACTGGTCCTTTTCTTTATGCAGATGAGATTTTTCTTCATCGAACTTTACCTGGAGGGATAGATTCTCTCATTCTACAGTAATGTGCTTCTCTATAAGGTCTTCATGTGCTTGTGCTAAAGCCTGGGTGGCTTGCGTTATCTCCTCCTGTGCTCATCGAAGACGAGCTTCAACTGTATTAGCGATTCATTGGAGTTGAGTTGGCTCATCTCCCAGTTCTGGTGTTCCCAATGGCGAAGGTGCAAAGGAAACTGCGTGGATGGACTGCAATGTCTATTGCATCCCTTGGAGTTCAACCTTGATCCGACTATATATATATCTTCCTGATGAGCTTCTTGATTTTTTGTTATCTCCAGCGAAGCATTGTTCAGTGTTGTGACGATGAATTCGAAATTGTCCGAGGTAAGGGTGGTATTCATTTTAGTCATAGATGCTTTTGATTTCTTCCTAGAAGAAGGTTTCGGAGGGGAAACCTTCCTTTTCTTCGATGGGTCCTCCTCGTCTCTAGGCAGTGTAACCTCGCCTTTCTTCTGCTCAACTTTTGTGCCATATATCTCTTTGCCATCTCCTCCTTGCTCTACTGATATGGAAGCGGTATTCACGGATGTGTTGTCTAAATAATGGACCTCTTCGGTCTTCTTTATCTTGCTAGGTCTAGGTGTATCATGTGTTGCTTCTGGACTGTCTAAGTTGAACATCTCCGTAGGGTATTCTAGAATGAGGAGGTTCGTCGACCAGTCCTTGGTGATCTCCTCCAAGTCCTCATATGTCAGCTTGTAGTAAGACTACAGTTGTCCCTTGTGTTCGTCAACTCGCGTTGTGATATAGATGAAATGGTGGTCTGCACTGAACTTCATTAAAGGTTTGAAACGGTGGAGAGTGTTCAGGGTTATATGTGGCTCAGACTGGATGGTTGTCCTTAACTAGTTGTAATATGTGTGGAACACAGTATTCCACTGTCATTGCTTATTCATGTCGCTAGAGTACCATAGCATACTGAAATTCGCGGCTAGAGGTTCAAAGGGCTCGATGTCCGGGAAGGTCGCACCTTCCGGCATCTCCTATGCAATGAAAGCAATCAGTATAAGAAGCCAGCTGAAGTGGAATTCATATCTCTAATATTGCACTTTCTTGCAGTCCAATTCCAAATGGTTCACGAGGTACTTCGCCCGATTCATTTGTAGGCCCTCCGCGCACTTCCCTACGAGGTTGACTACAAATCCAGTCACATGGGTGGGTCGGTTCTTGCGAACTAACTTTCCTGTGATCAATTGACAGGAAAGGTGTATGATGTCGCTCTAGATAGAGGCTACCTTATAACCTCATGTTCCCTTCTAAACATCTCCATAGGTGTCTTTAATCTTTTTCACAAGAGCACGATCCATGGATTTTCCAGGGTAGAAATCATGTGGGTCAAGGCCTTCCATGCTTACCCCTGTGATCTGATTGATCAACATCGAATCCACTGTGATACGACGGTTTAACCATAAATATCCGCCATAGTAGCAAGACAATAGAATTTTGATGCATGCATTCACTTCTTGGTGCCTTTCAAAGTGATGAATCTTCATGACATTGAGCAGTGTGGACTGCGCGAGGTTCATGGTCCATGACTAGGGAATGATCTTCGAGTTCTTTCCTTTGGTCCTGGTCAGATACTTATGTGGGGTGAGCATGTTATATACCTTCCTATCGTCGAGGTTGAATTTTCTAAAATTCAATGCTGTGATCTTGTATTGGTCTGTGCGCACTACATGTATCCCTTTCGGGAGGTACACAGTGACCAAAGCGTACTCAAAATTTCTAGTCACACTATCTCTATTAATTGTGTCGCTCAGGGGTGGTAGATAGGCAGGTAAAATACTCGAAATGATCTTGGCATTCGTGAGATCGTCTATGTGCTTACTTCACTTTTCATCTATTGGTCACGATGATCCAGCTTGAGCAGTGGATGGAGATGCTTGCATGGCTCTTGTAGATGAAGCCTGGATACCTTCAGACATCGACATGACTCTCTCATTCATCAAGTTGAGGAGTACTTATGTTACTGATTCTTCAACTGCGGTGATCTCATCGGACATCCGCGCTCAGGATTAATAATATCGGGTCAAGTTAGCTTAGATATTGCACTATAATAATCAACAACAACACAATGATCACTGTATACAATAGCAACTTAGTCTATGGGCTCAAAATTATTAGTTAGCAAAAGTGTTATCGGTACATGGCGCAATGAGATAAATAGGTAACTTGACAATGGTTCACTTGCAACGGTTATGAGCCTCCATTAAATCTTGTTCAATCCGTTATGGCGCGGTCTAACGGTCTGATGATGAACCTTTATTACCTTTCTGCCCGTTCACACCATCGATCAAATGATTATACTATCCCCAATGGCTATATTGCTTCGCCATGGCGAAGTGCCATGTGTTGTTGTTCTGATATCGCAACGAAGATCCAATTCTACAAATTTTTTGTCTGCGAAGTTCCCCCTGGAACCTTCTGCAACTTAGCCCTCTTCTTACTTTTCTTTCTAGCCTTCTTTCCAGTGAGCTTCGTCTCGGTAGTTCGTTTTCCATTCTGATTCTTATATTCTGTGGTCTTAGTTACTTCGCGTTGTTGATATTCTCTCCTAGGACTCAGGGGTAACACCACTTCTTTATCTGAGATAGGTACTTCAATCTCCTGTGAGTCTTCTAATGTTCTTGCAACTTGGACATCTGGGTTTCTAGTGTTAAATAGATTCTATTTGTTCTCCTATTCTCGATCAAGTGTGTGATCCTTCTAGTCATGAAATATTTTAACTCTTGTTTCTTCTACTCCAAGACTTCTTCTTCTTTCTTTCGTCTGTCTTGATCTCTGTCAATCCAAGGTTTTCCTATTAACATGGTAAACAGGGCACGGTCTTCAACAAATTTAATAATCTCAAAATCTTCCTCCGTCGAAGTTCCATTGACAGTCATAGGTATCTGGGCGAGCCTTCCACTAGAGTTTACCAGTTTTCCTCTGAATAACCCTATTCCTCCTAATGAGGGAGTCATAGCAGGCCTCCCTATAGCTTCCCAAGTTCTCTCGGTCATGACATTCACCTGTGTTTCCTCATCTAGAACACAGTCAATGTCGAAGTCTCCTATTCTTTCTTCGATTCATTATTTTCGTTTGAAGATCTCTGATAATCTGACATGTCGGTGGTTATTCAGGGTTTCTTTCATCTGTAGTAATTCTTGCTCAGATCCTTTCTTGTATTCTTCCATAATCTTAGTTTATGGATCTTCCTTAGGGTTCTCTTGATTCATATTTATTCTTTCAAGCTTAGAAATCATTCTAGGGAAATCCAATACTTCATGGTATAGAGCCTTACAACAAAGGCAACTAGGTCTTCCACCAGGGCATTCCTTAGCCAGATGTCTCGGTCTTCTGCAACTATAACAGAGGGTTAATCCTCTCTTTCTTTTAAATGATCCCTAGCCTCTTTTGTACTGCGCACTAGGATCATGGTAGCTAACCTGCAACAAATTCTTTCTAGGATCCTACATCCACTCGTTAGTCCAAACATTATTTCTATGCATAGGTATAACATATCGTTCACTATTCTTATCAGATCTACTCATATCAAATCTTCTTTCATCTATTAATACCCTAGTTTTCAAGCTAGGACAGATCCTATCAATCATACCTAGATCCATACTCTAGAAACAAAAAAATCTACTTATCTTACTTCTACAGAGCACAAAGCTTCCAGATCTAAAACTTTTAACTATTCTTACCTTTATCAGAGCACAGATCTTATAGATCTTACCTCTTTTTAATCAAGAATTCCCACTTTTACCTTTCTTAGGGCACAAAGCTTCCATATCTTACCTCTTTTCTTCAGATCCGATATCATTTCTTCATATCGGGCTTCTTTCTTTAGTACAGAGATTTATAAATAAAGTAAAATATAGTGCGCTAGGGAATAGATCTACACATAGAGATTGCACAATTTCAGGATGAATATTTGCACAGAGCTTCTTCTTTTTCACTTCCCATCAATCACAGTTTCAGGACCCAGCAATGGAACCATTTGTTGGCACAGGGGCAGACCCAAGGTTCAATGCTACAACAGCACACCAACAAAGCCCTAACTATCGGCCCTTTCTGCAACACCTGCGAAGAAGATGAAGTCTCACCCGAGGTAGAGGAAGGGGTGGTTGCAAGAATCAGGTGTTTTCAACCTTAGTTGGGACACAGATCTATGATTCTAACACTTATTAAATCACTCAGCACCATCAGTTCCTCAATATGCAAGCAATATCCACTTCGCTAATAGAATAGAGCTTCGCAATACTCACACTAATCTACTGTATTCAAGCACTTACCATAGGAAAATAGATCATAACGGGTAGATCAAGCACTAAATATAACCATATAGATTTGACCTAACATTCTCACATATAATAAGCACAAAGCATAAGTAGATTTATCTAAATACATCCAAGCACTTAGAAAATAACATGTAAATCACATAGGACAAAGCACAAAGAATCATAACACAGGATCTATGTGGTTCACCCCAACCCTGGGGCTACATCCACCAACTCTTCTTCTTTATAGTCTTCAGTCAATCAGTTACAAGCACAGAGCCTCAAAACCCTTACTCTGCACAGGACCGAAGATCTGTGTAGCCTGCTAGATCCTTCTTCCTTGCATTACAGCACAAAGCCTTCTACAGTCTCGCACAAGGACTTGCACTCAGCTTCGTAAGTCTTACACAGAATGCACAAAGCCCTTACAATCCACACTAGCACTTAGCCTTTAGCACTTAGCTTACTGGCCTACTAGTTTTCTTTCTACATTGCCTAGCCTTCTATTTATACTTTACAAAATAGGCCTAAACATGGGTAAAACCCATGGGTCGACATCCCAATCCTATTACATTATCCCCAAAAACCCAAAAAGGAACCAAAAGTGGGTCGAGATCCCTTGATCTCTGCTTCGTCTTGTGCTCCTCCTTCGACAGGTTGTTGAAGTCCCAACATAGGTCAATATGACCAAGAATCTTCCAAAACTTGGTCAAGGGCCAACAGGCCCCCAACACTCACATGTGACCCATCCCGAGTCACTCTGGTCTAAACAGTTCTACTTTGAAGGCCTCAAACTTGGCTCAAGTTTCTTCGCATTGTTGTTGTGCGACGGCCTCTTGCTCGGTGAACTCCCGGATCACTATGTCATACACTTGCCCTTCTAGGTGTTGTTTTATTTCGTTAATGACCTGTTCTAGATCTTCTCCTCAGCTTTCATCCTCTATAAACAGTTGGCATACCTTATCTTTCACAGGTTGGAGTCATTGATTAACTTCCATAACTTTTCTCTAGATCGTATGGATTTGTTGTTGGGCAGTGCGTTGCTCATGAGACCTCTTCATTATGTCTACAACTGACAGAGATTTTAGCTATGCCTGTAGTGTGTTTGCATGCTTCTTTGCATCCTGGAGCTGCAAATCCAACATTGTAACTCTGCGTTCTCAGTGAGGTTTTCATATGTTTGCGTATTGTGGTTACTCAGCAACTTTCACTCCTAGGAAAGAGTTTTTAGTCTGTAACATCCCGCTCTGGCGCACTGACAAAACTTATTCTTTGAGGACACTTGCTCGCAAGTGATCTGGATTTTTATGATGATGAACCACTTAACCTTGATGATGATGCGTCATGATTGATGGCAGGATGTTTTACTATTGC
>ML778478.1:2082328-2101616 GCA_009831015.1 Picea engelmannii | reverse complement strand
AACGATATGGTAGAGTTTGTTTATATTCTGATCATGTGTCACCGTATTTATGATGTCATGGGTTTGCATTTATATGTATTAGGTGATGTTGTTTTGTTATTTCCTATTGCACTTCGCCGTTCATAGACGTAACGACGGGGTTCTTCACATAGTCTGTCAACTGCGCTGCGAGAAGTTGCTTCCCTTTGGTCTCTTACATCTTGAAGGGTATCGGGCACAGTGCGGAGTTCCAATTCTGCTATGTGTTGTTGTAATTGTTGAATTACATCTTCGATTTGTTCCACCTGCTTTGAAAATCTCTCTTCATCCTTTACTTCGACGACTGTCACAGAGCGAAGTGCTCTGGTGAAGCTTTCCTTTACTTCGAGTTGCTCTGCGAGCAACTAGTCCTTTTTTTTATGCAGCTAATATGTTTCTTCATCGAACTTTACCTGGAGGGAGAGCTTCTCTTGTTCTGCAGTACTACGCTGCTCTAGAAGCTCTTCCCGTGCTTGTGCTAAAGCCTGGGTGGCTTGTGTTGTCTCCTCCTATGATCGTCAAAGGAAAGCTTCGACTGTATCAATGATCTGATGGAGTTGAGCTGGCTCATTTCCCAATTTTGGTGTTCCCAATGGTGGAGGCATAGTGGAAACTGTGGGGCTGGATTGTAATGCCTGCTGCATCCCTTGGAGTTCAACCTTGATCCGACTATATATATCTTCCTTTTGAGCTTCTTACTTTTCTTCTATCTCCAGCAAAGCATCGTTCAGCGCTGGGACGATGAAGTCAAAATCATCCAAGGTGAGGGTGGTTTGCATTTTAGTCATAGATGATTTTGATTTCTTCCTAGAAGAAGATTTCAGAGGGGAAAAATTCCTTTTCTTTGAGGGGTCCTCCTCGTCTCTTGGAGGTGTAACCTCACCTTTCTTCTACTCAGATTCTGCACCATTTATCTCTCTTCCATCTCTTCCTTTCTCTATTGAGATGGAATCAGTCTTCACGGATGCGTTGTCTAAATCATGGACCTCTTCGATATTCTTTATCTTGCTAGGTCTAGGTGTATCATGCGCGGCTTCTAGATTGTCTAAGTTAGACATCTCCGAAAGGTCTGCTAGAATGAGGAGGTCCGTCGACCAGTCCTTGGTGATCTCCTCCAAGTCCTCCTCCATCATCTTGTAGTAAGACTGCAAATGTTCCTTTTGTTTGTCAACTCGCGCTGTGATATAGATGAAATGGTGGTCCACACTGAACTTCATTAAAGGTCTGAAATGGTGGAGAGTGTTTGGGGTTATACGTGGCTCAGACTGGATGGTTATATTCAACTGGTTGTAATATGTGTGGAACACGACATTCGACTGTCATTGCTTGTTCATGTCGCTAGAGTACCATAATGTACTGAACTTTGCGACCAGAGGTTCAAAGGGATCAATGTCTGGGGAGGTCGCACCTTCCGACATCTCCCATGCGATGAAAGAGATCAGTATAAGAAGCCAACTAAAGTGGAATTTGTATCCCTGATCTTGCACTTCCTTGCAGTCCAGTTCCAATCTATTCACGAGGTACTTCGCCCAATTCATTTGTAGGCCCTCCACGCACTTTCCTGCGAGTTTGACTACAAATCCAGTCACTTGGGTGGGTCGGTTCTTGCGAAATAAATTTCCTACAATCAATTGACAGGCAAGGTGCATTGCGCCACTCTATATAGAGGCTACCTTATAACCTTGTGTTCCCTTCTCAACATCTCCATAGGTGTCTTTAATCTTATGTGCAAGAGTGCAATCCATGGATTTTCCAAGGTAGAAATCCTGTGGATCAAGGCCTTGCATGCTTAGCCCTGTGATATGATTGATCAACATCGGATCCACTGTGATACGGTGGTTTAACCATAAATATCCACCATGATAGCAAGACAATAGCAATTTGACGCATGCGTTCACTTCTTGGTGCCTTCCGAAGTGAGGAATCTTCATGACATTAAGCAGTGTGGACTGCGCGAGGTTCATGGTCCATGACTAGGGAAAGATATTCGAGTTCTTTCCTTTGTTCCTAGTCAGATACTTATGTGGGGTGAGCATGTTATATACCTTCTTGTCGTCGAGGTTGAAGTCGCTAAACTACAATGCTGTGATATTATCTTGGTCTGCGCACACTACGCTTATCCCTTTCAAGAGGTACGTAGTGACCAAAGTGTACTCAAACTCTCTGGGCACACGGTCTCGATTGATTGCGTTGCTCAGGGGTGGTAGATAGGCAGGTAAAATACTCAGAATCATCTTGGAATTCGTGATATTGTCTCTATGCTTAGTTCATTTTTCATCTACTGGTCGCGATGGTCCGGCTTGAGCAGTGGATGGAGATGTTTGCACAGCTCTTGTAGATGAATCCTGGATACCTTTAGACATCGACATGACTCTCTCAGTCATCAAATCGAGGAGTACTTATGTTACTGATTCTTCAATTGCGGTGAGCTCGTCAGACATCCGCGCTCGGGATTAATAATATTGGGTCACGTTAGCTTAGATATTGCACTATAATAATCAACAAGAGCACAATGATCACTGTATACAATAGCAACTTAGTCTATGGGCTCAAAATTCTCAGTTAGCAAAAGTGTTCTTGGTGCATGACACGATGAGATAAATAGGTAACTTGACAACGGTTCTCTTGCAACGGTTATGAGCCTCCATTAACTCTTGTTTGATCCGTTATGGCGCGTTCTAACGGTCTGATGATGAACCTTTATTTAATTTCTTCCCATTCGGAGCATCGATCGAATGGTTATACTATCCCAAATGGCTATATTGCTTCGCCATGGCGAAGTGCCATGTGTCATTGTTCTAATATCCTGGCGAATTTCCAATTCTGCAAATTTTCTATCTCTGAAGTTCCCTCTAGAACCTTCTGCAACTTAGCTCTCTTCTTACTTTTCTTTCTAGCCTTCTTTCCAGTGAGCTTCGTCTCGGTATTTCATTTTCCATTCTGATTCTTATCTTTTGTGGTCTTAGTTACTTCGCGTTGTTGAGATTATCTCCTAGTACTCGGGGATAACACCTCTTCCTTATCTGATATAGGTACTTCAGTCTCCTTTGAGTCTTCTAATGTTCTTATAGCTTGAACATGTGGGTTTCTAGTGTTAAATAGCTTTGATTTGTTCTCCTGTTCTTCGATCAAGTGTGTGATCCTTCTAGTCATGAAATATTTTAACTCTTGTTTCTTCTGCTCCAAGACTTCTTCTTCTTTCTTTCGTTTGTATTGATCTCTATCAATCCAAGGTTTTCCTATTAACATGGTAAATGGGGCACGGTCTTCAACAAATTTAATAATCTCAAAATCTTCCTCTGTTGAAGTTCCATTGACAGTCATAGGTATCTGGGCGAGCCTTCCACACAGGTTTACCAATTTTTCTCTGGATAACCCTATTCCTCCAAATGAGGGAGTCATAGCAGGCCTCCCTATAGCTTCCCAAGTTCTCTCGGTCATGACATTCATGTGTGTTTCCTCATCTAGAACACAGTCAATGTCGAAGTCTCCTATTATTTCTTCGATGCATTCTTTTCCATTGAAGATCTCTGATAATATGACATGTCGGTGGTTATTCAGGGTTTCTTTCATCTGTAGCAATGCTTGCTCAGATCCTTTCTGGTATTCTTCCATAATCTCATTTTTTGGATCTGCCTTAGGGTTCTCTTGATTCAGATTTATTATTTCAAGATTAGAAATCATTCTAGGGAAATCCAATACTTCATGGTCTAGAGCCTTACAACATACGCAACTAGGTCTTCCACCAGAGAATTCCTTAGCGATATGTCTCGGTCTTCTACAACTGTAACAGAGGGTTAATCCTCTCTTTATTTTAAATGATCCCCAACCTCTTTTTTACTGTGCACTAGGATCATGGTAGCTAATCTACAACAAATTATTTCTAGGATCCTACATCCACTCATTATTCCTAAACATTATTCCTATGCATAGGTATAACATATCGTTCACTATTCTTATCAAATCTACTTATATCAAATCTTCTTTCATCTATTAATACCCTAGTTTTCAAGCTAGGACAGATCCTATCAATCATACCTAGATCCATACTCTAGAAACAAAAATTTCTACTTATCTTACTTCTACAGAGAACAAAGCTTCCAGATCTAAAACTTTTATCTATTCTTACCTTTATCAGAGCACAGAGCTTACAAATCTTGCCTCTTTTTAATCAAGAATTCCCACTTTTACCTTTCTTAGGGACAAAGCTTCTGGATATTACCTCTTTTCTTTAGATCCGGTCTCCTTTCTTCATATCGGGCTTCTGTATTTAGCACATAGCTTTATAAATCAAGTAGAATACTTCACGCTAGGGCACATATCTACGCACAGATCTTCCACAATTTCAGGATGAATCTTTGCATAGAGCTTCTTCTTTCTCAGTTTCTAGCAATCACAGTTTCAGGTCCCGGCAACGGAACCATTTGTTGGCACAGGGGCAGACCCAGGGTTCAATGCTACAACATCGCACCAACAAAGCCCTAACTATTGGCCCTTTCAGCAACAATTGCGAAGTAGATGAAGTCTCACCCGAGGTAGAGGCAGGGGTTGTTGCAAGACTCAGGTGTTTGCAACCTTAGATGGGCACAGATCTGTGATTCTAACACTTAATAAAACACTCAGCACTGTCAGTTCCTGAATATGCAAGCAATATCCACTTCGCTAATAGAACATAGGTTCGCAGTACTCACACTAATCTACTGTATTCAAGAACTTAGCATAGGAAAATATATCAAATCGAGTAGATCAAGCACTAAATATAACCATATAGATTAGACCTAACATTCTCACATCTAATAAGCACAAAGAATAAGTAGATTTATCTAAATACATCCAAGAACTTAGCAAAAAACATGTAAATCACACAAGACAAAGCACAAAGCATCATAACACAGGATCTACGTGGTTCACCCCCACCCTGGGGCTACGTCCACCAACTCTTCTTCTTTGTAGTCTTCAGTCAATTGGTTACAAGCACAGAGCCTCAAAACCCTTACTATGCACAGAACATAAGATTTGTGCAGCCCGCTAGATCCTTCTTCCTTGCATTACAGCACAAATCCTTCTATAGTCTCGCACAAGGACTTTCACTCAGCTCTGTAAGTCTTACATAGAATGCACAAAGCCCTTATAATCCACACTAGCACTTAGCCTTTAGCACTTATCTTACCGGCCTACTAGTTTTCTTTCTACATTGCCTAGCCTTCTATTTATACTTTACAAAATAGGCCTAAACATGGGTGAAACCCATGGGCCAACATCCCAATCCCTTTACATTATCCCCCAAAACCCAAAAATGAACCAAAAGTAGGCCGATATCCCTTAATCTCCGCTTCGTCTTGCGCTCCTCCTTCGACAGGCTGTCGAAGTCCCAACATAGGTCAATATGACCAAGAATCTCCCAAAACTTGTTCAAGGGCCAACAGGCCCCCAACTCTCACCTGTGACTCATCCTGAGTCACTCTAGTCTGATCAATTCTGCTTCAAAGGCCTCAAGCTTGGCTCGAGATTCTACGACCTGCTGCTCTGCAACAGCCTCTCACTCGGTGAACTCCTGGATCACTGTGTCATTTACTGGCCCTTCTAGGCATTGTTTTGTTGCATTAACGACTTGTTCTAGCTCTTCTCCTCAGCTTTCAACCTCTGTAAACAACTGACATGCCTTATCTTGCATAGGTTGGAGTCATTGATTAACTTCCATAACTTTTCTCTGGATCGTATGGATATGTTTTTGGGTTGTGCGTTGCTCATGAGACCTCTTCATTCTGTCTACAACTAATAGAGATTTCAGCTACGCCTGTAGTGTGTCTGCATGTTTCTTTTCTTCCTGGAGCTGCGACTCCAACACCTGTAACTCTGGGTTCTCAATGAGGTTTTCATATGTTTGGGCATTGCGGTTACTCAACTTCTTGCACTCCAAGGCAAGAGCTTTTAGTTTTTCAACTGCGCTACTGGAAGTTGCTTCCCTTTGGTCTCTTACATCTTGAGGGGTCATGGGCATAGTGCGGAGTTCCAAGTCTGCTATGTGTTGTTGTAATTGCTAAATTACATCTTCGAGTTTTTCCACCTATTGTGGAACTCTCTCTTCAGCCTTTACTTCGATGATTGTCACAGAGCGAAGTGCTCTGGTGAAGCTTTCCTTTAATTCAAGTTGCTCTGTGAGAAACTGGTCCTTTTCTTTATGCATCTGAGATTTTTATTCATCGAACTTTACCTGGAGGGAAAGCTTCTCTCATTCTACAGTATTGCGCTACTCTATAAGGTCTTCCTCTTCTTGTGATAAATCTTGGGTGGCTTGTGTTGTCTCCTCCTGTTCTCATCGAAGGCGAGATTCGACTGTATCAATGATCCGATGGAGTTGAGTTGGCTCATCTCCCAGTTCTGGTGGTCCCAATGGCAGAGATGCAGTGGAAACTGTGTGGCTAGACTGTAATGCATGTTGCATCCCTTGGAGTTCAACCTTGATCCGACTGTATATATCTTCCTGCTGAGCTTCTTTCTTTCCTACTATCTCCAGTGAAGCATCATTCAGTGTTGTGACAATGAATTCAAAATCGTCCGAGGTGAGGGTGGTCTTCATTTTAGTCATAGATTCTTTTGATTTCTTCCTAGAAGAAGGTTTCAGAGGGGAAACCTTCCTTTTCTTCAAGGGTTCCTCCTCGTCTCTAGGCAATGTAACCTCTCCTTTCTTCTTCTCAACTTATGCACCATCTATCTCTCTACCATCTCCTCCTTTCTCTATTGATATGGAAGAGGTCCTCATGGATGCGCAATCTAAATCATGGACCTCTTTGATCTTCTTTATCTTGCTAGGTCTAGGTGTATCATGTGTTGCTTCTGGACTGTGTAAGTCAGACATCTCTGCAGGGTCTACTGGAATGAGGAGGTCCGCTGACTAGTCCTTGGTGATCTCCTCCAAGTCCTCCTTCGTCAGCTTGTAGTAAGACTGCATTTGTTCCTTGTGTTCATCAACTCGCGCTGTGATATAGATGAAATGGCGGTCTGCACTGAACTTCATTAAAGGTCTGAAACGATGGAGAGTGTTTGGGGTTATACGCAACTCAGACTGGATGGTTGTCTTCAACTGGTTGTAATATGTGTGGAACACGGAATTCGACTACCATTTCATGTTCATGTCGCTAGAGTACCATAACGTACTGAACTTCGCAACCAAAGGTTCAAAGGGCTCGATGTCCAGGAAGGTTGCACCTTCCGGCATCTCCCATGCGATGAAAGCGATCATTATAAGAAGCCAGCTGAAGTGGAATTCGAATCCCTGATCTTGAGCTTCCTTGCAGTCCAGTTCCAACTGGTTCACGAGGTACTTCGTCGAATTCATTTGTAGACCCTCTGCGCACTTCCCTGCGAGGTCGACTACAAATCTAGTCACTTGGGTGGGTCGGTTCTTGCGAACTAACTTTCCTGCGATCAATTGATAGGCAAGGCGCATTGCTCCACTCTGGATAGAGGCTACCTTATAACCTCGTGTTCCCTTCTCAACATCTCCATAGGTGTCTTTAATCTTCTGTGCAAGAGCGTGATCCATGGATTTTCCAGGGTAGAAATATTGAGGGTTAGGGCGATGCATTCTTAGCCCTATGATCTGATTGATCAATGTCAGATTCACTGTGATACGACGGTTTAACCATAAATATTTTCCATGGTAGTAGGACAATAGCAGTTTGATGCATGCATTCACTTATTTGTGCCTTTTGAAGTGAGGAATCTTCATGACATTGAGCAGTGTGGACTATGCAACGTTCATGGTCCATGACAGGGGAACAATCTTTGATTTCTTTCCTTTGGTCCTGGTCAAATACTTATGTGGGGCGAGCATGTTATATACCATCCTGTCGCCGAGGTTGAAGTCGCTAAAATTCAACGCTGTGATCTTCTCTTGGTCTACGTGCACTGCACGTATCCCTTTCAGGAGGTAAGCAGTGACCAAAGCGTACTCAAATTCTCTGGGCACACTATCTCGATTGATTGCGGAGCTCAGGGGTGGTAGATAGGCAGGTAAAATACTCAGAATCAACTTGGCATTCATGAGATCGTCTCTTTGCTTAGTTCACTTTTCATCTGTTGGTCATGATGGTCCAGCTTGAGTAGTGGACGGAGATTCTTGCACGGCTCTTGTAGATGAAGCCTGGATACCTTCAGACATCGACATGACTCTCTCAGTCATCAAGTCGAGGAGTACTTATGTTACTGATTCTTCAACTGCGGTGAGCTCTTCGGACATCCGCGCTTGGGATTAATAATATCGGATCAAGTTAGCTTAGATATTGCACTATAATAATCAACAAGAGCGGAATGATCACTGTATACAATAGAAACTTAGTCTATGGGCTCAAAATTCTCAGTTAGCAAAATTCTTCTTGGTGCATGGCACGATGAGATAAATAGGTAACTTGACAACGGTTCGCTTGCAACGGTTATAAGCCTCCATTAACTCTTGTTCGATCCATTATGGCACAGTCTAACGGTCTGATGATGAACCTTTATTTCCTTTCTGCCCGTTCGGAGCGTCGATCGAACGGTTATACTATCCCCAATAGCTATATTTCTTTTCCATGGCGAAGTGCCATGTGTCGCTATTTGGATATCCCAGCAAAGCTCCAATTCTGCAAATTTTTTGTCTGTGAAGTTCCCTTTGGAACCTTCTGCAATATATCTCTCTTCTTACTTTGCTTTCTAGCCTTCTTTCCAGTGAGCTTCGTCTCTATAGTTTGTTTTCCATTTTGATTCTTATCTTTTGTGGTCTTAGTTACTTCGCATTGTTGAGATTCTCTCCTAGGACACAGGGGTAACACCTCTTCTTTATCCAAGATAGGTACTTCAGTCTCCTGTGAGTCTTCTAATGTTCTTGCAGCTTCGACATCTGGGTTTCTAGTGTTAAATAGCTTCGATCTATTCTCCTATTCTTCAATCAAGTGTGTGATCCTTCTGGTCATGAAATATTTCAACTCTTGCTTCTTCTACTCCAAGACTTCTTCTTCTTTCTTTCGTCTGGCTTGATCTCTGTCAATCCAAGGTTTTCCTATTAACATGGTAAATGGGGCGTGGTCTTCAACAAATTTAATAATCTCAAAATCTTCCTCCGTTAAAGTTCCATTGACAGTCATAGGTATCTGGGCGAGCCTTCCACACAGGTTTACTAGTTTTCCTCTAAATAACCCTATTCCTCCTAATGAGGGAGTCATAGCAGGCCTCCCTATAGCTTCCCAAGTTCTCTCGGTCATGACATTCACCTATGTTTCCTCATCTAGAACACAGTCAATGTCAAAGTCTCTTATTCTTGCTTCGATGCATTCTTTTCCTTTGAAGATCTCTGATAATCTGACATGTCCGTGGTTATTCAGGGTTTCTTTCATCTGTAGCAATGCTTACTCATATCCTTTCTGGCATTCTTCCATAATCTCAGTTTTTGGATCTGCCTTAGGGTTCTCTTGATTCATATTTATTCTTTCAATCTTAGCAATCATTCTAGGGAAATCTAATACTTCATGGTCTAGAGCCTTACAATAGAGGCAACTAGGTCTTCCACCAAGGCATTCCTTAGCCATATGTCTCAGTCTTCTACAACTGTAACAGAGGGTTAATCCTCTCTTTCTTTTAAATGATCCCTAGATTCTTATGTACTACGCACTAGGATCATGGTAGCTAACCTACAACAAATTTTTTCTAGGATCCTTCATCCACTCGTTATTCCAAACATTCTTTCTATGCATAGGTATAACATATCGTTCACTATTCTTATTAGATCTACTCATATCAAATCTTCTTTCATCTATTAATACCCTAGTTTTCAATCTAGGACAGATCCTATCAATCATACCTAGAACCATACTCTAGAAACAAAAATTTCTACTTATCTTACTTCTACAGAGCACAAAGCTTCCAAATCTAAAACTTTTAACTATTCTTACCTTTATCAGAGCACAGAGCTTACAGATCTTACCTCTTTTTAATCAAGAATTCCCACTTTTACCTTTCTTAGGGCACAAATCTTCCGGATCTTACCTCTTTTCTTCAGATACGATCTCCTTTCTTTAGATCGGGTTTCTTTATTTAGCACGGAGATTTATAAATCAAGTAGAATACTGTGCGCTAGGGCACAGATCTACGCACAGATCTTCCACAATTTCAGGATGAATCTTTGCATAGATCTTCTTCTTTCTCAGTTCCCAACAATCACAGTTTCAGGTCCCGGCAACGAAACCATTTGTTGGCACGGGGGCAGACCTAGGGTTCAATGCTACAACAGTGACCAAAAAATCCCTAACTATTGGCCCTTTCGGCAACACCTGCGAAGCAGATGAAGTCTCATCCGAGTTAGAGGCAGGGGTGGTTGCAAGACTCAGGTGTTTGCAACCTTAGCTGGGACACATATCTGTGATTCTAACACTTAATAAAGCACTCAGCACCGTCAGTTCCTCAATATGCAAGCAATATCCACTTTGATAATAGAACATAGCTTCATAGTACTCACACTAATCTATTGTATTCAAGCACTTAGCATAGGAAAATAGATCATATTGAGTAAATCAAGCACTAAATATAACCATATAGATTAGACCTAACATTCTCACATCTAATAAGCACAAATCATAAGTAGATTTATCCAAATACATCCAAGCACTTAGAAAATAACATGTAAATCACATAGGACAAAGCACAAAGCATCATAACATAGGATCTACGTGGTTCACCCCCACCCTGGGGCTACGTCCACCAACTCTTCTTCTTTATAGTCTTCAGTCAATCGGTTACAAGCACAGAGCCTCAAAACCCTTACTCCACACAGGACAGAAGATTTGTGTATCCCACTAGATCCTTCTTCCTTGTGTTACAGCAAAAAGCCTTCTTCAGTCTCACACAAGTACTTGCACTCAGCTCTTCAATTCTTACACAGAATGCACAAAGCGCTTACAATCCACACTAGCACTTAGCCTTTAGCACTTAGCTTACCGGCCTACTAGTTTTCTTTCTACATTGCCTAGCCTTCTATTTATACTTTACAAAATAGGCCTAAACATGGGTAAAACCCATGGGCGGACATCCAAATCCCATTACATTATCCCCAAAAACCCAAAAAGGACCCAAAAGTGGGCTGATATCCCTTGATCTATGCTTCGTCTTGCGCTCCTCCTTCGACAGGCTGTCAAAGTCCCAACATAGGTCAATATGACCAAGAATTTCCCAAAACTTGGTCAAGGGCCAACAATATTACTACAAATCATTCCTAATTTATTAATATCAATATTGTTATATTTAGTTTTCATATATCAATATAAAAATATTTGATCGTCATGTTACTTTTTTCAGGAAGATTATGAAAATCACAAAGGATCAACAAGCTAATTTCTGAAATATGCTAGTAGGAATGTCAAAAAAAGTGTACAAGGAGATGGTAAAAGAAATGGACATAATTACATTGCAGGAGGAGCCATCTCAACAACAACGTGCTTAAAATGTAGGGAATCATTGAATTTTTCTATTAGGTACACACAAATAAATAATTTAACATTAATTATTAATTTTCAAGTACTTTTTTGTAGAAAATAAAACAAAATGGAACTCATTCAGCACATAAAACAGGACAACAAGGAAGAAAATGGTTGATAGCAAAGTTTGTGAGTAATTGTTATTTCTTTATAACATTAACTTAAGATTTCATTTTTGTATATTTTAAGTTGTTTTACAACAACCATCCTTGAATTTCTTCAAACAAGTGCTAACATACAAAGAAGAGTCATCGCAAGAATTGATATTGGGCTAAGTAAGGGTTGTGAGTATATGTTGGCATATCATAAATTAATTGTGGAATTTGTATGTATCTATGTTGTTTTAGTTCTCTCATTTTATAATTAATGAAACAAAAAAATATTTTATATTAAATCTATAATTTATTATGGGGTATATTAAAACTGCAGGAAACAAAGTATGGAAATGTGCCAACAGAAGAGTTGTTGACAGAAGGCATGAGATTTGGTTTTGAAAAAATATGTATCATTCAGAACTCGATTCTTTCTATGGTATGTAGTTTTTCAATTTACATTCATGTATATTATTTATTTCAATTTTTATTATTCTCACCAATGTAGATACACTCATTACACTTTTTTATTTTATTTTTGTAGATGGAATCATTTGAAGAAGAGGAAAATAATCGAGACAATCAACAAAACATTCGACTAAAAAACCCAAGTCATGGAAGTAGCTCAAGCACGTCTGACAACAGTTCCAATGAAGAATAGTGATCAATATATTTGGATATCAATGCAAGCTTTTGTATTTTTTGAAATAATTGTCTATTAAAATCGGACATTTTGTTTAATGTAATGGACATAGTACTATCCCAATTGAAAGACAAGGGGTTACCAATAAGGGTCTCGTTTTGTATGACAAAGAGCCTCTTATTCATATATAACAAAATATGTTTTGTTTTATTCTTTTGTGTTGTCTAATGTTCATGTGAAATGTTACATCGTTGAATAAATATATGGATGATTAAATATTATAATGAAGAGATGTGAACACTGATGATATAAAAAGATAATCCAAACATGATATCCAAATGCACTAATCAACATTTAATTTATATGAATACTATTATAAGATATATGTCAATTTGTTGATAAACAATGGAATTAAAAAATAACAATAATTGTGCACTGTCACAGGTTGATGCTTTTGAAAAGAGAAAATGATAATCGGTGTGTTCAATGATAAAAATCATTGGTGCCTTTAATTATAACATGCACCGGTGCTGACATAAATTGAAAAAGCATTGATATTAATAATATTTTAACCAAAAAAACATTATAATAATAATACATCTTATTGGTGCATTCAATTTATAAGCGCACTGGTGCTTCTCTTTCACAAGTCTGCATCGGGGCCTTCTCGACATCATGCACTGGTCCTGTTTTTTTTTTAACACATCGGTGCATGTTATCATTGATTTTCCCAGTGCTTTATTCCTTTTAAGGCACCGATGCGTTTATGTTTATAAGAGCATCGGTACCCCATATTTCTTGCACAGCCCTAGTGCTTTGGTTGACATGTGAGCACCGGGGCTTTAAGTTCAAGAACACATCGGTGCTCGGTATCATAGATTCGACCAATGCGTTGTTGTTATTAAAGCATCGGGATGTAGTTTGTATAAACGCACCAAGGCTCCAATATTTTAGCACTCGATCGGTGCCTATTGTGCAATGTAGGCATTGGTGTGTTAATGTGTTACATGCACCGATGTGTATGCTCTGTGAAGCGCATCGCATGGGAAAACATCTACTACAACCTTCTCCCACCCAAATTTATTTATTTATAATGAAGTTCCATTATAATCTCCAAAAAACCATCCGCTACCAAAAACAGAGGTTTTCACGAAGTTTTTTTTGACAATTTTTGTCAATCTTTTAACACTAAAAGCCTCCACTATAACCTCCTCTAGAGGGTCTTTTCCTTGTAGTGGCTTGAAAAATTGTATGATGAATTATAGGGCCTCAAAAAATGTGATGTCTTTGAAGGTTATGAAACAACTTGGTTTGAAAACAACTTTCCCATATGGAAATGGTTGTGGCATTGATTCTAAGAAGGTGAAATTTTATGGTCTCATAGAAGATGTGGAGGTATACTTGGAATATTTCCCTCACATTGGCCTCCTCATGAACATAATGATGATTGATATTCCAGATCCTTGTGGGATGCTCTTATCAAAAAGTTGCGATGTCGTTCTTGGTGTATTTCTTAGCATAGACCTTACTCATGCACATATTCCTATGGGAGATGGTACTTTCAAGATTCTCTATAACTGTGAGGTGTCCAAGAAACATGTGTTGGATCAAAATGATCCTGACTACAGTATCGAGGATGAATTTGATGAAGCTTCGGATACCATTGAGTATGATCCATGGGAATTTCCTTTTATGCAAGAGGACTGCATATATACTCTACTTCCAAGGACAGATGAATACAAAGAAAATCTTGCAAAATTCCAAGGAAAAGAGTCGGGGTCCATTAAGATACTAAATAAAGAAGAAGATAAAAGAGATAAAGAACGTGAAAAGGTCATTAAAGGTATGGTAAATGCAGAACCACCTTCGTACCCTTACATTGAAAACATGCCTTACATAAAATTCGTTGAAGGAAGTCTTGCACTCATGTGGGATAAGAGGAAGGGCAAGCCCAAGTACAATCAAAAGAATGATGCTTTATGGCTTGGCCCCTACATCATCAAGAAAAATTCCAAGAAGGAAAGATATTATTTGTCTACCATGGATGGGAGAAATATTCCATTACCAGTTGAGGGGTCTCTTATCTGACCCTATGTTCAAGGAACCTAACTTCTTCAGGGCCCAAGGCCTAGGTAAGTAGGCAGGTCATTTGCTTTTCCTTGCATTTTCATTTGCTTTCTCATTATAGTTTAGTTGAATTTACTCATGTTTTCATGTCACATTTGATTTTTCATTATGCTATACTTTCATTTGTGCATCATTGATTCGATTTCATCATATTAAATGTTAGTTTAGAAATTTTGGAAAATTGCAAAATTTTCTTTTCTAGAATTAGTTGTTAATTTTGATTTTCAAGATTTTGATTATATGAACAAAGGGTGAGTAAGTCACCCTAGATTTCACATTTTTTTGTTTCCATGTGTGTAGGAACAGGTCTTACCAAGAGATTTTGTGTTTCTCATGCACTCTACGACGAGCACATGTCCCTAAGTAGGAGCCACATGTTATCCCTTATTTCTAGGGATAACTAAGGAGACGATGTCTTGAGGCCCTCAGGTTGCAGAAATCGAGTACCAAGAGACAGACCAGTAGGAAGAGACCCACATCACACCACTCATCACCATGAGATCGATGGTTGCACCATTCACCACACTAGCTTGGCTCACATAGGACAACAAGTCTTTCTCCATGAGGTAACAAGTCTGGTGGTGTGGTAAATGTCATTTTAATAAATGAAGCATTTGAATATGTTGCAAAAGGTATTTCCTTGATTTTGAAAATGTTTGCTTGGAAATTATGCTCCTTGCCTTGTTTCACCTTGGTGGTTGACATTGTGTTCTAGTAAGTGGCCACCCTTAGGGAAAGGGTTGCTACTAGGAGGGCTCTTTGATGAGTCATCGTACCATTCACGATCATACTTATCACTTTCCATACTTCTTCCATTCCGTCCCCTCATATTTTTGGAATTTTGGGTGCACTAACCCAAGAAGGGATTGTACCTCATTTCATGGGAAGAAGTGGTTGAAGGCCCAGAGGGAAATGTAGCTGAAAAAAGAAAAAATCCAAATCATAACCTTCTAGATGTTTTCCCAAAGAGGTATTGAGAACAATGAAATGTTTCTCCTAAAATATTTGAAGACCTACAAAAACAAACTCACATTATATAGATGTCCCGCTTGTTGAGGTGTGTACACGTATGCGGTGTCCCTTTCTTTCCATAGATATGGAACTCAGTGTACCTCTAGCTTCAAGTGACATTGCAATACTCTTTTCTTTCCATGTATTATAGTACCCAATTGTTTTCTACTTTAATTAATTAATGACAATGAATTTGCTTGTAAAAAGGTTGCATTGAAGACGAAGGTGAAACACACCCTCTACAAAGGCACCCATAAATGAGATAATACAAACCTTTGTATATCATGAACCCCATACCCAGAAGGTTTACCCCCCATCCACTTCATACTTTTTGCATGACTTAGAGAGGGTCCACCTAGAAATAACTCCTTAACTTTGGGAATGACTCACCCAATAGGAATTACCATGACAACCCTCCCATACCTAAACTTGGAAAGTTGCATAGGGTCTTTGAGAAGTTGTTTATTTTGAGAGGGGGGATTTGATGCACATGTTCAGGTGGTTCTTTTATTATATATGGCTTACTTGACATGATATTTGTGGCTTGTGATCCCTTGAGGGATAATTTTCTTGTCTTTGCAGGGCCTTGACAGGTGAAAGACATTTCATGAAGGCACAAGGTCACTTGGATCTTCACTTGGGGCATGATGCCCACAGGATGGATGATGCACCCTTTCTTATTGGACACCTATATAAAAGAATTTTGTGTTTGGAGACATGAATATGCACCTTGATGGAAGAGACTATCCCCCTACTTGCCCAACATTTGGCCTTGGAAGCCCAAAATGTCACTTTTGAGGGCATGACGTGACATTGGGGGATAGGGTTTGGTGATGGTGGTGATTACTTGATGGATATTTGGCATGTTTTGAAGGGGAGAAGCCCTTACTCATGGAGACATGGACTTTTGAGGCCCAACGACTCCTCCAATATGCTCGACGACTTTCTCTCTAGCCTAAAACGTCGCCCTTAGCACATGACATCACCCCTAAAGGAGGATTTTATTTTTGTAAATTCAAATTTATGAATGTAAAGGGGAAACTAGAGGAGTTCGGCCTCCATAATTGTGTTTTACCCTAATGATAAGTGGAAAAACTATTTTAGAAGGTCTTGCATAAATAGAGACCTAATTCATTTCATTTTAACACAATTCTCTCACTTGAGAATAACATACTTGGCTGAAATTTGTGCCCTTTTTGGGCATTTTCTCTATCTCTCTCTTATGAAAATCTTATGCATGCTTGTTCTTGTCTATTGATAAAGGAAGTGGTGTGCTCCCCTCTTGGAGGCTTATCTCTTGCATGTTGATGGAATATTCTTGGTAGATAAGGCTTTTTCATGCTTTTCTATTGGAATTGGTAAGAGACTTTATGCATATTGTTGGTAATTTCTTCTTGTTTCAAAGTTATTATTGTCTAAAACCCTCGAAGGAGTATAATGGAATACAACCTCCACCAAGTCTATCATATTTTTTGTTGGATAAGTTATTTTTCAAAGTTGTTAGGAGGAGTAAAAAGGCTTATACCCTCATATTTTTACCTTGTTGGATTTACTTGCTCTAGGGAGTAAAAGGGCTTACACCCCTAGAGAAGTAGTAGATCTTTTTCTTAGACCCAAGACTTCATAACCCAATAGACTATGCACTTTTCCACTTGCATTGGAGAAATAAAATCATTTTCATTGGTATACGTGAAATTACGGGATATTGCATTAGTTCAAATTGGAATCTTTTCTTAGTGCTATTAGCTTGTGTGTGCCACTAAGGCATCTAGCTTGGCCTAGTATTTCTCTTACTGTAAGTAATTTAATGCTACAACCATTAGGGTTTCAAAAAAACACTCTTAAACTCTTTCTTTACTCACAAATATACCATTGAAATTTGCTTACAAGCTGCCATATTAAATCTACTTGTCATTTGTTATCATTTGGGTGGATTGTTTGTTAATTTTGGTGGATAGATATTCCTGTTGTATAAATTGTTTGCTACATCCATAAGGATTCCCTAATACTTTTCTGATAACTTCATTTAGCAACCCTATTTTACCATCAAAGCTTGTCCTTAAGTATTGGATAACTATTGACATGTTTAGTACTTGATCATCCAATACATATTTGATGCTTTTGATGGTAAACTCTGCAATTAACAACTCTTTCCATTGCTGATATGTGTGTGTGTGTGTGTGTGTGTGTTTGTTTACTGCAGCAATTTAGGACATCGGGATTTCCTTGCTTGTCCCCTTGATATAGGCTTGGTTTTATGATCATTTGTCTTGTCTCGGGCAGTTTTAACATTGTCTTATAGGTACAAAACACTTTGGAAACCTCCCCTCGTCAAAAATACTCTTTTCCAAGCCTCTTTATGCTTCCAAATTTGACCTATAGGGGTTAAATTTTTCATTCTACCACTTTCTTTCCCAATCCCCCTAGGGTCACCAAGATTCCCCCCTTGTGGTAAGTTATCATCACTAAAGCAAGAGGAGTATCTATCTAAGGTGATAGTGGGTAGCTACTCCCATAATTGTCTCACTCTTTTGGATTGGGTCGGGGTTTTCCAAACCTACAATCTGTGCGATAACATAGAGTCGACACACGAAAAAATTAGGAAATTTTTTTAGAAAAAAAATCTTGGGTGAAATTAGGAGAAATTGAGTAGAGAAGCCCAAATTTTGGAGGAAATATGTATTAAAAACAAATTAAGGGAGGTTTAATTGACAATTTCTAGGATGAATTGAGCCAAATTATTGGAATTGCAAAGTTGACCATGGGGAAACTTGGAAAATTTGGTGAAAAATCCCCAAATTTATGAGCAATTTAGGTTTAATTGTGCTAATAAATTGTTGTAGGGTCAAGTATGGAAATAATTGATCATTTGTAGGGTTGAATTCAACCCAAGAAATAAAAATTCTAAAGTTTCATGGCGGCCCATGTGTCAAATTTTGAATATAGACTTTATTGACAAAATTTAAAAATTTTAAAAAAATGGGAACTTTTTCATATTGGTGATGTGGGGGCCATGTGTTGAGTGACGTAGCAGTGGTGATGTGGAGATAGATTGACATGGAGGCATCATACTTTTCCATGTGGGTTATAGGGTGTATAGTGGCAAGGCCACGATGCTCAAGCACCACAACCACAAAAGCGGTTATGGGACCAAAAAATGGTGGTTTTCAAAATGTAACTTTGGATCCACAACCAATGAATGAGTGTTGCATGTCCCCCACTGAAACCACTAGAAATAAGTGGTTACGATACCAAATGAAAAATTAACTAGTGTGCTAGTTTATGGCCCATAATCCATCACATATATTGATCTTAGATCAACGGTGGGAAACACATGCATCCCTCTTAGATGATAAACAGGGCACACCTTGATGAACTATAAACAATCCCCACCATAGATCTTAGATCTACAATGATGAATATGTGTGGGATGAAAAGGTGCAATATGGGAACCCCATAAATAACATGGAACAATAGGATAGCGCCAAGTGGAAGGTGCAGACTGAGTGGGATCCTTATTCCATCAATGGTCAGATAAGTGTGTTAGGAAAACGACAGAGTTGAGGGTCTCGATAATTAAATTAATAATGAAAAGAAAAGGGAAAGAAGAAAGATAAGGTAGGGCCAATATGGCCAAGGAAGTGACATGGCATCACCTCAGGGTGTCAGGTTGACCCAGGGTGCCACATCATCTAGATTACATCAACAAGCCACATCAACAAGGTGGCTCATACATACATACATACATACATATGCATATGCATATGCATATACATCTACATATGCATCTACATCTACATCTACATCTACATCTACATCTACATCTACATCTACATCTACATCTACATCTACATCTACATCTACATCTACATCTACATCTACATCTACAT
>ML778478.1:2058767-2082278 GCA_009831015.1 Picea engelmannii | reverse complement strand
ACATATACATATACATATACATATACATATACATATACATATACATATACATATACATATACATATACATATACATATACATATACATATACATATACATATACATATACATATACATATATATATATATATATATATATATAAAGTTCTGGAGCTAAAAAATTGTTTTGGCCATAAAAAGAGAAGATTAATTTAGAATTAGGTGAAATTTTGGGGATAATCTTGCAGTGCCAAGGCTTACAAAAGTGCCAGTGAAGGCCACTAGTGAATTCTGCTCCAATTTTCCAAAAATTCACAATAAGGGGTTTTTGAATAACATGGTGGTACTCTTTAATAGAGGCCTCATTGATGAAATTTTGATAGTGATTCAAGGAAGCAGGCATGAAAATACTCAGTGGAACAATTGGCTATATTTCTAAGGGTTTGGAATGGGGATGGAGAAACAAGCTAAAATACATTATTCCAAGCCACTTTCTGGGGAATTTTTAGATTTTCAGGGGAGGAAAAGGGGACCACAGATCACAAATATGGAAAAATCACATTACTCGACATTTACGTCCTCATCAATTCAGAAAAGTTTCCTAATTTTTTTCCATATTTGCTCAATTTGGAAGATTGTAGTTCTCGCTAAAAATTCTAAGCCCGGGAAATACTATTACTTTGAAAATGGAATGTCTAATAATATTAATTTGTATGTATATTCTTGCAAAGTTAGTGTTACACTTAGAACAAGTACAACACCGGATCATAGAGGAACTCAATTGCAAAGGAGAAATGGAAGATGCCCAAAGTTCACTCAATCATGAAAATGAGATCAAAGGTCTTAATATCAGCTTGGGAAATGCAAAAACAAAATCTAATGGGAATAGATGAGGAAGAATAGATTCCATAGAGTTGGAGAGGATCATGAGAAGTCTAAGAAAGAAGTTCAAAGCTATAGGGATAGAAATTAAAGATTGATAAGAGCCCAAGAAGAACATAACTAGATTAACACTCAGCTGCTACATAATCTAAATAATTTGTAGAAGAAAATAAACAAGAATAAGAGAAAAAGGGACCAAAGGAAAAGAGGATATAAACCTCCTTCCTTTAGGAAAATGTCCTAATACATATCATCAAGGTTAGCTAGCCCAAAGTGAACCTAAGATGTCATAATTGATCTGAAAAATCCTTAGATGCTTAATCTTTTAATACATAAGAAACATCTACTTGATCTTCTAAATAAAATGATCGCTTGACTGTATGAAAATCACATCTGAATAACTTATCTAACCAAATACACTTTAATGATAAATATCTTGAAAAATAATTAAGCTTGATATGAACACCAATAATGAAATCACATACACAAGTTGGAAAAACGGAGTTCACCCAATTTAGGATACCTCTCCAAGTCCGCTTCCAATAGAGACCTTATTTTATTAATGCTCAAATGCTTGCATTTTGCAATGACCTTTTTACATGTTGCTCAAATGTAGAAAAAAAGTGCATCGTTGGATTCCTGGAGAAAAATCGTGCAAACTGAGTATAAAGTTCTTGAAATTATGTCAAGGTACCCCTCGACACGCTTTACGATGTAGCCTCGCAAATTAGGTAACATCGGGCATGATTTACGAGACTATCTCTGCATAAAAAAATAATGGGTGTACAATCCTCAATCCACGTACCCATTAAATAGGGCGTGGGATCTTAACTGACCTTTGAATTTAATGGCAGGAATTTAAATATAACTTGGTAGGTTCTATAACCAAACCCACTCCTTTAGGTGGATTGGTTAAAGCTTGGTATTATATATAGTAAGTCAGGGGTTCGAGCCCCACGACCATACTATATAACACTTTTTTGTTACAATTGTTTAACATATGGTGGTTTGAATACATATAGCATATAGTTTGAAACTATATGTATAAATAGCATATAGCTTTACCAAACTCCGCGAACATAACTACAATTATGTGGTATATTACAACAACTGTAAGCTATGGGTCGAGGGATTAGGCCCTCAGCCTTTTTTCCTCCTAAAATACTTTTGATTGCAGGTTCAACCCCCATCGAATCCATAATTTTTAATAAACCATGCCATTATAGGCCAATGGGAGGTTGCCACATGGCGACCACTGATTGGCTCATCCTTACCACATGTCATCATAGGAGTGGACCACTTGTGTGCCACTTGTCAACCTATAATTGGACTACTTGGATTGTACCTTTCCTAATCAGATGCCAACAATCGTGTGCTATATGCCACCCTTGCAGTGGTGACACTTGTCACCCTTTTTTTCCCATGTGGACTTTCACCTTTGACCTGGTTTGACTAGAAATTTGACCGCTCATAACTTTTACATACAAACTTTGTTTGAGGCAATTTTTGCATCATTGGAAAGATATCACCGAGATCTACGCATTGATGAAGTTTTTGAGAGAATTTATGATGGTAAAATTTTGAGAATTTGTAAACCATTCTAGACCTTTGTGGACATTTCAGATCTTTCTAGACCTCTGTGAGAATTCTCGGATCCTCCTGGATCATTCGTCCCCATTGGAATACTTTTGGACCACCAAAAGTTTTGATTACTCAGCAACTAGGTGAGGATAGAGTTCCCTCACCCTTTATATCTCCATCCATTTGTCTTTACTTGGTTTTACCCATTTAATACCAACTCGAAGATATTCCACATCACCTCGTTGTGAATTTATAATTCTTCTATCGAGAATGGCATCTTCCTATAGCTCGTCCAAATATTCTGGAGTAAAATCATCAATTGTTGGAACCTGAATACTTTCATCTTCATCCATAATCATAGGAGGCTCATAAAGCTTAAAATTCTCAACATTTACCATTGAATATATTTTCATGTAGGCTGGTAGATCTAAACGAAAGGAATTGGTACCAATCTTCTCCAAGATATTGAATGGACCATATCAGATTGGCCTTAGCTTTTTAACTTCACCTTTCATTCTGTATTTGTTGATATGTAACCATACTTGATCACTGACTTCGAATTGATGATCAACCTAATGTTTTCCATGCCTTGCCTTGTACTTGGCTTGACTCTTCTCCAATTGTTCCTATACTTGCTTCTCTGGAAAAAAAATCCTTGGTGTCTTAGGCAAGTACCCCAAACATACTTCAAAAGGAGTTTTCTAAGTAGAAAAATGCATGGCATGATTATAGCCATGCTAGATATAAGGTAATTGTTCATCCCATAATTTAAGATGCTTGTTGTAATATCCTCAAAGTAGATGTACCACTATTCTATTCACCACTTATGTCTGTCCATCTGTATGTGGATGAAAAGTTGTGTTCTTCTTTAATTTAGTGCCCATTAGTTCCCATAAATGAGACCAAATATTTCCCAAAAAGTGAGAGTCTCGATTTGATATTATAGATGTAGGAAGTCCAAAATGAACCCATACATTAGCAAAGAACACATGTGATGTCTATTCATCTATGACTTGTTTCTTACATGGCATTAGAATACACATCTTGTTGAATAATTCCACCATGACATATAAATAATCATGACCTGTCTTCAACATCGTAAATCCCCCTACAAAGTCCATGGAGATACTTTCCCATGGACGAGAAGGTATCGGAAGTGGTGTATATAATCCTAGATTTATGTTGCTAGGATTACTTGTGGAACACATAACACTCCCTTTGATATACTTGGAAACTGTCTCGTTCATATGAGGCCAATAACAATACCTTTGTAACTATGAAAATGTCTCACCAACCTCAAAATGACCAGAGATGAGATATGTATGAGCTTCTTTGATTACATTTACTCTTTCATCTCTTGGTATACATAGTTTTCCAAGATGATATAACAAATTTTCATGCATATGATAATTCAATTGTTGATTGTTGTGAGTTAATGCATCATATACTTCTTTAAAATCATCATCCCTAGAATATTGTTCTACATAATTTTCATGTGCTAAAGGACTATACCCGAGTATTGTGGATGTATTAATTACCGGTCTTGACAACATATCAACAACCTTTTTAGGAATACCCTTCTTATACTTCTTTACCAAATGAAATTGATGTAGAAAATCGATCCACCTGAAGTGTCATTACTGTTGTATCTTGGTCTATGACTGCAAATACTATAATGGTTGATGATCAGTATGAATTATGGTATCCTTTCCCATTAATTAATGCTTCCATTTCTTTACACTTTTTACCAACACATACAATTCCTTATCATATGTTGGATAGTTAATCACATCTTGAGTGAAATTCTCAAAATGATAACATATAGGTTTACCTCATTGCATCAAGACTACGCCCATGGAATATCCACTTGCATCGGTTTGAATCTCAAATGGATGCTGGAGATCTGGGAGAGCCAAAAATGGTGTGGTGCTTATCTTTTCCTTCAATCTCTCGAAGGCTTTTTGTTTCTTTCCTCCCCATTGAAAGACCTTCTTAACACTTGTTAATGCATGTAGAGGTGTTGCTATGTATGGGAAATTAGTAACGAATTTCCTCCAATACTGTACTGCTCCTAGGAAGCTCTTGAATTCATTCGTAGTAGTTGGATTGGGACATTTTACAATGACTTCTACTTTTGTGGGATCTATCTTCAATTAACCATTCCCTACAATGTATGAGATTTTTTTACAAATTCACATTTAGATAACTTGATATACAACTTCTCCTTCTTCAAGAGTTCAAAGACTGTCTTGACATGCTTTATATGATCTTCCCACCTTCGACTAAAAATTAATATATAATCTAAATAGACGATAAAAAAATCATCTATATAAGTTATGAATACATTGTTCAGTACCCTCATAAATTGTGTTGGTGTGTTACATAACCCAAATGGCATAACTAACCATTTGAATAAGCCTTGCTTGGTTTTGAAATCAGTCTTCCATATATCACCTTTTGCAATTCGATCTGATGGTAACCACTTCTCAAGTCCAACTTAGTGAAATACACAACATTATTTAACTAATCTAATAGATCATCAATCATGGGAAGAGGATAACGATTCTTGACCGTAGTCTTGTTCAGGGCTAGAAAATCAATACACATCCTCCACATTCCATCTTTCTTTGGAACTAATACAATAGGGGAACCACATGGAGATGAGCTTGGTATGATGATTACTTTATCGATCAACTCCTAAAATTTATTCTTAATTTATGCATTCTTGATTATTGATGACTTGTACATTCCAATGTTTAGAAGAGGAGCATCTTGCTACAAATATATTTCATGTTCTACCTCCCCTTTTTGTTAAGAACGAAATATCAAAATAGCATAAAAACCTCAGAATAAGTACTCAATGCCTTGAAAAAGAGAGAATTTCAGATAATAATCCTCTTCGAGGGGGAAACCTCCTTATACACCACATAAATTTACAAATACAAGATCATTCCAAATGAAAAAGGTATCCTTGGTATATATAGGATACTAGGATGTACAATTATAACTAATGGACCCAAGCCAACATAAATAAAATAATAATACTAATGTAATATGCCCCAATTAAGGGGTAATGTGCCACTATTTAGGGCTTAACATGCTCCTCCCCTTCAGACAAGTGTTGTCCACAACGCTTGAGTAATTCTGGATGATTTTGTGTAAAAGACTCATCTTCCCAAGTGGATTCTTCAGCAAATAGTTTCTTCCACTTAATGAGATACTCTGAAATGGATATATTTCTTAGTTGGCGAATTCTTGTGTCAGTGATAGTTTCAGGCTCCAATGTGATTTTTCCTTCCTCTTCAAGTTCTCGTAATATAGTTTGACCTAAGATCTTGTCACCTATAACCTTCTTTAAGCATGAAACTTGGAAAACTGGGTGTACTCGTGAAGATGCCAAAAACTCCAATTTGTATGCCATAGTACCAATCTTTTGCAACACCTTATAAGGGCCATGGTACTTTGGTGATAATTTATTATCCTTCTTAGCTTGCTTGAGGGACATTTTTTTATGGTTGTAGTCTTAAAAATACCCAATCCCCTACTTCAAAACTTATTTCACTACGATGTTGATATGATTGTTGTTTCATGCGATTATGTACCATGGTCAGGTTGTCCTTTAAGAGTTTAAGAACTTGTTGTTGATGCTCGATGTGATATTCACTTCTTGAATCTTAGATTTTTCTTTTAGAGAAGAAGTGATGGACGGTGGGTGATATCCATAGAGCACCATAAATGGTGTCATTTTTGTTGCAGTATGAAAGGAAGTGTTATACCACCATTCTGTTAAGCATAACCACTTGAAGCATTGTGTTTGTTTATCATAGACAAAGCAATGAAGGTACCCTTCTAGACATTTTTTAGCTATCTTTTTTTTTTCATCAGATTGAGGATGATAAGATGAGCTATGAGCTAATTGAGTACCCAAACAAGAAAATAATTATGTCCAAAAATGTCCAGTGAAGATGGGATCTCTGTCGCTTACAATAATCTTTGGGCTTCCATGTAGCTTTTGAACTATCTCCATGAATGCGATGGAAACTATACTGGCTTTGAAAGAGTGAGAGAGTCACAAAAGTGTGATTAATTGGTCAGTCTATCAACAATCACCATCATGGCACTCTTTCCTTTAGACTTCGGTAACCCTGTGATGAAATCCATGGAAACCTCCTCCCAACGCTGACTTGGGATGACTAATGGTTGTAAAAGACCCAGGGTATTAATTCTTTCCAACTTATTTTGTTGGAAAACCAAACATTCTACCACAAATCTTTGAACATTAGTTTTACGGTCATCCCAAAAAAAATCTTTCTTAACCATGTGGTAGGTTTTCAAAAATCATGAGTTCCATCCTACCAGAGAGGTGTGCAATTCCAAGAGTACCTTTTTTTTGAGTTGGGATTTCTTACATAAATAAAAGCGATCTTTTTACCATAGTGAATCATTTTTCCATTTAAATGTATATGATGCACTGGAATCCTACTACAACCTTTGAATGAGAGTCCACACTTTTTCGTCATTCTTCCATTCATCCCTTGCTTCTATTATCCAATCAGGTTGGTGTTGAAATAATGTAACTGCGAAGGGCATTCTTATTATTTTGTTATTGGATTAAATCCCCATTGTGGATTAATCATGTCATTATTATTATTTTTATTATTAGGTTAAATCCCCATTGAGGATTAACCAAGCCGGTAATTGTATAAGGATCAAATCCCCTTTTGCGGATTGGTCATCGGACAATTATAATGTAAAGAATAAGAAGTCGGCCCCAACAGTTATAATGAAAGGTCGGCCCAGCCAGATTTAATTAAAGGTGGATTTATCCACCCAGTATGAGAGGTCGGCCCTGCCAGATGGTGACTCTTCACACATGCCAGATTGATATAAATAAGAGGCTAATGCCTCACTTCTTAGACACACTTCACTTGCTCATGTTCTTATGAGGCAAGGTGATATTCCAAGTTGGTGAAAGAAGAAGAAGGGTGGCGCATCTCTTGGAGGAGGATTTTCTGTATTGGTTGAGTTATCTCTTGAACTCTTGATAAGCTATTTATGATAAGGAAGTTTTTGCTGGGTTTTCTTCCCCTAGAGGGTTTCCCAGGATAAATGTTGTGTCTATTGTGGATGTGTATTTCTCAGTGATCTTGTGGTTATTATGCTCGTCTTTATGAAATGCAAAGAACTATAATGATAGCATAAAACATTAACAGTTGGATGGTCAAGATAGTATAGAGAAAGGCCTCAACATTTTCATCCTTTCTTGAGAGTGCATCTGCCACAACATTTTTCTTCCCTTTTTTGTAGATTATTTCAAAATCATAACCCAACATCTTGGTCACCCATTTTTGTTGTTCTTCTGAAGATAATCTTTGTTCCAATAAGTATTTAAGACTATCATGATTTGTTTTGACCTTGAAGTGCCTACCTATTAGGTAAGGGCGCCAATGCTTCAATGTATTTCGTATTTCCATCATTTCCTTCTCATAAATGGGTTTGCGTAGGTCCTTTCCCTTGAGTGACTGAATTTCAAAAGCAAGGGAACTTCCTTCTTGCATTAGAACAACACCAATGCCATTTCCTGAGGCATCGCATTCCACAATAAAGGTTTTTGTGAATTATGGTGTGGTCAAGACAGGAGCTTTACACATTTCCTCTTTAAGTTGTTCAAAAGCTTGAGTTTCCTCTAGAGTCCATGAAAATGCATCGTTCTTAGTTAATTCTATTAAAGGTGTTGCTATTCTTCCATAGTTCTGAACAAACTTGCGGTAGTAACCTCTCAAACCCAAAAATCCTCTAAGATTATTCAATGTTTTGGGAATTGACCAATCCATCATGGACTTAATCTTGTGAGGGTCTACCTTGACACCTTCATGAGATACAATATGAATGAAATACTCTACCTCCTTTACCCCAAAGAAACATTTGGATGGTTTGGCATATAGTTGTTTCTCATTTAGTAGCTTGTTGAGATCAATTATCACTTTTGAAATTTCCATCCCCTTTTATGTTTTCCCAACTTTTTTTGTCCATTTCTTTTCCCTCTTCTATACTTACCCAAAACTCCCCTTTTCCTTTTTCCCTTCTATTATCCCTTTCCAGTTACTATACTTAGTCGTTTTTCCAAAATGATGGGTTCGCAGGTTGGTGGAATCGTGGATCCTCATATCCACCCACACTCCCACATCATGAGTCTAACCAACCCCCACATTATCCTGTACTTATCTGTTTCTGTAGTCGTGAGTTCCCGGGTTGGCGGGTTTCAAGCTTTCATATCCCTTATTCCGTTACATACATTTTGTACCCAAACGATCCACGATCTACATTTTTACCATTAGACTCTCTGAGCTCCTAAGTATCTCATCTCTCCTATATTGATTCTGATCAAATGTGTTACAAAACTTATCCAATTCTCAACCTTCTGCAACAGCGGGTTCGCGGGTTCCCAGGTTCGCTAGTTCACAAAAGTCCCAAATGCTACCTTCTCTCGTATGTCCCTGCCACCTTTGTGTTTTTTCCAATACGCATTTAGTACAATTTAATGCTAATAAATCATCATGCAGGTCCCATAAATATCTTCATTAACAAGAAAAGGGATCGAGGAGATTTCTTATTAAACCACATTAAAAGCACGATTTGTGGAAGATTATATTATATCTTTCAAGTGCTTATTTCAAATATTATCTAGATCAAAAGAACGCTCTTTTCAACCTATGGAAGCAGCAGCTCGACAACAATTCTGTGGAGATACTTTGAAAATTTTTGGATGAGAGGACAAAAACTTTCAGTGGTCTAGAGCGTATTCTTATTATTTGTCCCATTCTGCTCAGAAGGAAGTAATTTGGACGTCCGGAATTGCTCGTGCAGGCTATGTTCCTAAAAAAATTTACTACAAGGAACTGGTTTCCTAGTGCGCTAAGAAGTATATACCAAGTTACTGGATAATTCAACTCCAAGACCATTATCCTGTCTCTCTTTCACCTCAAGTGTTCCGTAAAATGTTGAAACTCATAGAGCTAACACTCACCTTCAAAGGTGAAGATTGCAGGGACTTCTTGAAAAAACATGACAAAGGCCTGGATTTCTTACATGAATTCTTGGAGAATCTCGCGGCCATCCCTAAAGATATTACCAGATTGGAGGTCAACTTGTTCAATAACCCCTTTTGGGAAATTTCCTGGTTATTTACCAGAGTTACGGGCTAAGAAAATACTAGCAACATTTCCCATATGATTCTTTATATCTTATATTTTACTACCAAGGAGTAGGCCATTTTCGATTGTGGAAATTTGATTTCCATTTAAATCTCTTCCTAATTGTCTCAGTATAAAAAGGATAAGAAATTATTTATAGCTTCTTATTTGGTTTTTTCGATAGTGCATTGTTGTCAATTTCCTAAATTGTCTATATGCAAGAAGGTGAATTGTGAATTTGACCCTGTGACCTTTTGGTACCAAGTGTTATGGAGGCACAAACATATCATGCATTTTTATGAATTTTTCAATGACTTTGTCTCGGTTCTTAAATGATTGTTGTTTTGAAAATATACCCCAAGAATATTCGCTTAGGCTAGTAAATTCCTGGATAAAAGGGGGACTTTGGAGCAAATGAAAAATTACAATGTCATCAGGATTTTCGGTTCTAAGGAAAATCCCTCCTTTCTTCCATGCCATATATCTGACATAATGTTTGTTACAGAAGTTGCAAGGCAATATAATTTATGATTTCACTTTTTTGATGAGAAACAAAAAAAACAATTCATACCTTTTCCTTGGAAAATTGGGGATCTTGTATTCAGAAGTATGAACAAAATTGATGAATTTGAAAACCACTTCCACAACTTGAATCTCAAGTATGTTGAAAGGATTAAAAGGTTTGACCCTAACAGAATATTTGTGGAACATATTTTAACATTAGGTTTTAGCAATTCATTTATCCACGATGTTCTAGGAGAAGAAGAAGATAATAACCTGGTCAATCCCACGCACATTGTTGGCGACCTAGAGACGATACTTAGTACCAATGAATTTTACAAACAGAGAGGAAAGGGTCACAGCGAGAAGAGTTCCTAGTCCCCAACTGTTACTCCTAAGACTACAACACCTCAAAGCAGTGCTCCAGTGGCCCACCCATCTAAAAAAGTAATCAATAGTATTTCAGGCAGAGGAGTAGACAAGAACCCCCCTCTAGGAAAAATTGAAATATCACATAAACTCGCTCTGAAGAAGAAGAGGAATAATATTGTACAAGAGGAAGAAGAGCATCGTGTTGAAAGTGACATCAATAGCTTCTCCCTTGAATATATGGAGATCAAGGCTGACATTGAGAAAATGTTTCCTAACATTGATCATCCAGGGTGCACGGCCCACCAAAATCAGTCGTTGGAAATTGTTGAGAATGAGATATTTGATGAAGAATAATCATTTGTATTTCATAGCATTGTCTTTGAAAACGAATCTAAGAATTAATTATTGAGAAGAATGATGTGAAGAATAAAAAGGGGAAATCTTGTTCAAAGGTTAACCTAATAAATATGCGGCCTTCCTAGATTTCCATAATCCATAAAGCAACTGGTGATGCATTGGACAACTCCATTGGTGGTGTCGAAGCAGAAAATATAAATTTAAAGGAAAGGATTAAGGAACTGGAAGAGACCTTGATGCATATTCCACTTCTTGCCAGCCCTTTGGCAATTGTCAAACCCACAACACCCGTAGCCAAATTAAAAGGATCCTCAAACTTACTCACATCAACCAGGAGCTATGTGGAGAACAATATCAAGAAAATAATGGCATTGATTGCAAAATATTGGGAAATTTCAGAGAACATGATTTATTTTGGCTTGAGGGTGCACACCTTCCATGAGTATCTATAGGTCGATCTAAAAAATGAAGAAGGTTTCTACCTTGATGTCGTGTTACCCTTTGGTATTAAATTTTCCAACATGTCAGAGCTAAAGAGAAGAGAGGAGGACCTTCCCTCTCCAAGTCAGATCAAGCAGTTGAATTCCTGCTAGAAATAAAAAATAAAGAACTTGAACAACATCGTTCAAGCATGCAACCAAGCCATAATAAGGAGAGAAGAGATATTAAAAAGGATCACGAAGGTGGACCTATCCGGAAGCACTAACAAAGTCCAAGATTCCAAGTTGATCCTCAACTCGTTGTTCCTGACAAAACAATAGTTCGATGAGAAAGTTGATATTTTTAAAGGATTGTCAATTGAAAAATTATATGGTATAATTGAATATGATGAGAACGTTATAGATATCTGGCTATTGGATTACTCAGTAAAAAATCAGGTTATTGAAGAAGCATTACATGGCATTTCCCTTGATCTCTGAGACTTGGAGGGTGAATTGTTCAACATTAAAATTTGGCATGAAATCAGCGTGGAACCTATGAAAAGTTACATCAAAGATCGGTTCAATAAAGCTATCGATAAACTTCCAAAAGAAGGGCAAGAAGCAATTGAGATGGTTCCTGTAACCATTGATGAAAACAATAAAAGGACATCAACGAACAAATGAAAAAAAAAGAGAGACCATCATAGTAAGTTTATGTTGATCATATCCTTATTTTTCTTTACCAAGTTCTTCATTTAGTTATTCCACCTCTTTCACTAGAAAGGTTTAACGAAAGACTGATAACTCCTTTGTTCTTCTTACCAGGTCTTGTTGATCCTTCTACCGCCCACCGTCTTCCTTCTAAAAACTTATTTATTGTATTTATTTTCTTTATGGTCTGCAGGAGCCCCAATCCCAATATTTAAGACAAACACATTTACAATTTCAAAGAATATGTAACAAACTATATATTTTTTAGAAATTTCAAGAGAACTACTTTGGGAACAATATCGACTGTGCTTTGTAACCCTGTTTTCATAATATAAAGTATTTGAGGTTGATATATCATTATATTTATTTGAGCTGCCCATGTTTCCACTTTGTTAAATTTCTCTTATGCATGTGTATCATCTTCTTTTTATTTTATGTGATCAAAAATTTGTATCTTAAACTATGATGGATGTGAGGAAATTTTGATTATTTCTTTTAAATGTGTGGAGTGTATGATTCCTGGTTCTTTTTCAGGAACTTTATTTAAAACAAAAACAAAAAATATTTTCCTTTTATTTGATTGCAATTTTTATGTTTATTCGATTACCACAACGGACTTCTGTCAAGTCCCACAATTCGAATATTTAGAAATCCTAAGAAAATCTAAAGAGGAGTACCACCTCTATAAAAATGCAAGGGGATTTACATCCTCGTGAGGTTTTCATTTCGGTCCTAACGGATGCAAGCGTCAACATTTTTGGCAACCATATTGAGAAATGAACTGAAATTGGAACCTGGTCTAGCGTTTTTGAAAGAATATATGACTTTTCCCCAAGTTAATCAGCCTCGTTTGGAAATTGGATTGAATAATCAACGAAGCATTTTACATAAATTGCACAATCTTGTAATAACAACAGCCAAGACCCGAGAAGAGTTAGAAAGATCCTGGCAGATATTAGTCCAAGAAGTATAAAGAGAAATCCTCTGAAGACAGAGGAGAGAGGAACGACAAGACCGAAGAAATAAAAGGCTAGACTGAGAAGCACCAGAACAAGGTCAGGATTGAAGTTGGATGAATACAAGGGACCCATCACCAGAAGTAAAAGCAAGCAAATCTTTATTCTTAGAAGTGAAAATCCTATCGCTGGAATCTCCCCAGACATGACAGAGTGAAATGAAAAACCTCGAGACGAGCATCATGAGGAGAGACAAGGAGGTGGAATATATGTTGCAATAAATAAAGGAAACCCAGGATTTGAAAATCGAAGGAGGGTAAGAGATTCCCCTCTAAATTGCATAGGTGAGCAACATGATCTCCATGTTCTCCCTAAGGGCACCTTAAAGGAATTTTCTGGAGATGGAGCAATCGGTGCAAACAGGCATTTGCACTTGTTTCTTGATGTTTTTTTATTTTCACCATATTGAGTATGATGACATCATGGTAAGGTTGTTTCTGCAAACCTTATCAGGAAGAGCATATCAATGGTATAAAACATTGCCCAGTATATCAATTCGTTCATTTAATGACCTAGAAGCTATGTTCCTGACTATGTTTTCCCCTCCAATTGCTTACCATACCCTTCTCACCGATTTCACCCAAATTGATTTAAGGAAGAATGAAAGGATACGAGATTTTAATCTCAGGTTCAATAAAACCTTGAGTAGGATTCCAGAAGATAAAATACCAAATGACCCAGTGATTCTCAGTTGTTATAAGAATGCAATACCCCCTAATGTAAAATATGCTATCAGAACATCCCAGATGGATACTTTGGAGGAGGAAATGAATAAATTCACTGACATGGAAGAAATTATGATTGAAACGGGTGTCGATCCCGACATTATACTGGGAAGAGTACAAAGGCAGCTGGGAGTATTAAATATTTATAATCAAGAAGCTTCCAGTTCAATAAAGAACGAAGAATTCAAGCCTCGACTGACTCAAAACCAAACGATGGGAGGATTATTTTGCAAGGGAACCATACCTGATGTAAAGGTTGACCCTGTGGCGGCACAAGAAACTGAGCAAAGAATCGAAATTGCACAAATGAATAGAACCATCAAACAAATGCAGAACGAGATAATCAGAATAAGAAGGGGAGATAATTACATGCCAAATCCAAGAATGCCAATCCCAAAGAAAAGGAGGAACCCTCCCCAAGAAAACAAAGTGAGGTTTGAGAACATGGATAATCCTCAAATACCAAGGGTTCCCAGACAACCTACTCCAAATGCGTTTGTTCTGGATGATGTTTATGACGAGAAATTAATTGAGCAAGAAAATTATTACTCACCTGACAAAAGCTATGAAACTATGCATATGGATGGATGCGAGACGTCCATGTGTATATTTGAAGAGGGAGACAATGATCCCAACTCTCAAGAAAATGTCACCCAGACAAGAGAATTTGTAAATAGATGAAAAAATAAAGGTGATTCTGATAAAGAGAACAAAAAAGAAAAATAAAAAGAAAAAACAAATGAGAAAAGAGCAAATGAGAAAGTGACGGATAGCATTGGAAGTAAAATGCAACACATGATGTCAAAATCCACTCAAATGACATATAATGTTGTAGAGTATTTGAGTCAATTAGGGATAACCCTGCCCTTTACGGAAGTGGTGACGATTCCCCAACAAAGAGAAAAAAATTTGAAGTTGTTGGATGATCCATCTGAAAGAGAAGAAGTTGTTGTTACCCATCCAAAACAAATCCCTAGCTAGTCAACTGCCAAGATGAGAGGTAAAATTCCTCCCTTTTATATTTCTATTGAAAATCATGATGTTGCACTAATTTTTTAGTTGACACTGGCACGACGAACAATATCATGTCACTGGCAGTCATGGAAGCATTGGGCATGATTTTCACCAAGTATTATGAAACCGATGAAAGTATATATGCAATTGATTCTAGAAAAGTGCCAGCTTATGGAGAAATCAAGGACATTTATGCTTGGATTACAGCAGCCCCCCATATCATTATAGTTTTCAATATTATTGTGGTAGACATTCCTCTTGCATATGGAGTTGTGTTGGGAAGAGACTGGACATCTATGATCGAGGGATATATAATGAACGATGGAAGTTGTATGATGCTTCCAGGAAAAGAAGGAGAAATGATTAAAGTACCTCATGAACCTATAAAACCCTTCTCTTTCAAGAAGAAGGACAATGAATTGATGGAGGATTATATAGATGTCGGGATTGGAAACTATGCAATCCTAGACATAGAGCATAACGAAATCTTGGAGAAAGTGCAATACACGGAAAATCAAGAATGTTTGTTTGAAGGGTACTGGAGGATGTCATTTGATGGAGCTTGTTAAAGCTCTGGGAATGGGGTTGGAATTGTTCTTAAGAGTCCAAGTAATATTATGCATCCACGTGTTATTAGACTAGAATTTTCATGCACTAATAACGAGGAAGAGTATGAAGCTTTGATCCAAGGGATAATCCTTGCACAGGAAATGAAAATAGAACATCTAATTGTAGCTAGCGACTCAGAGTTGGTCATCAATCAGGTTACTCAGAGGTATAAAATAAAAAAGGAAAGACTAAAATATGCCTTATTACACACATTCTTCATCATGTCAATTAACACGGTGTTGCAACAAAACCACAGTCAACATAAAACCTGAGACTTATCACTATTGATATAACCATTTATAATATGTGTGATGATTCAATAATATATGCATAGTGAACATAACCAATTACACATAGTCACCATTTTCATAATTATCTATAACCCTAATCAGGCCTAGCAAAACCACAGGTGTTTCCAATTTGCAATGAAGACCACGTTGTAAGAAAAAAATGAATGGAATCATAACGAAAAGAAGACATCCCTCGACTGTATATAATTGCTCATTCCCAATTTTAACTCTCCAACCAATTTAATCATAGAAATACGGGATAGGGACTCGATGAAAAACTACATAATCATTCCACTGATAAACCAATATTTGACAACCAAGAAGATGCCCGGAGGAGCAAAGACCGTTGGAGATTAAAATCGGGCTATGTTGAAAACAAATGCAGTGAGACAATCAAGAATGTGCTCATCAATAGCACAGAGAACATCAGGTATTCAGAGACTTATCAACCACGCGCAAAAATACCCTTTGAAATAGACACAACAATAAGCCACAGAGTCTTATTATTACTTCTAGTCTAGGAAATGGAAACAACATTCAGCCACAAAGGAAAACAAGGATGGGTAGGGTAGAAAAATTCAGTGCACATAGTGTGTTTTATGCTTGCAGAGGAGAGGCAAAGTTAACTGAATAGTGACAGTTATTCAAAGAACACACAGAGATATAACCTCTTTGCCCACTTCCTTAAGAGCCGAACCATTTGACAATAATACCAGTGAGGACGCATAGCACTAAGGTATAACTTATATCCCCCACAACCATACAGTATATATTAACATTATGGCCACCCTAAGACTAGATATTAGGATACTTTGGTGAAAGGACAATGAGAATGAGCCCATGACCATGACTCTGGTTCTAAGAAAATACACAACAATCGAATGGCAATATGAACACGACTGGATAGGGTTACACTCATGGATGTGAGGGAACAACCGGTGATAATACACAAAACGAAACCCTCCACCATTAATACAGAGAGATAATACCACATTTTCTTAATATCCACAGAGACCCACCATGATTTTAAACCGACATAGCAACTAGTGAATGCACAACTTAAACAAAAACCAATTCTTTTTCTTGCAATCTGAAACAATTACAGTCGCCACAGAGAGAAATATTGCATATTTATGCAGTTGAAATTCTCAGGAACACACAAACCCAAGCATTACTAAGCCATTTTTTGTTCATACACAGAGCATAATTCATGGATGGAGTTAAAAAGAACCATACATGTAACAAAGAGCTTAAAAGGGTGAGCTGGCCAAGCCGTCTTCTTCCCAAGAGCCTGAAATGTAGAGCTTAACCACCAACAGACCCAAAATGCAAAAAGGAATAATACTAGGGTGACGACCGATGGGGGGAGTATGGAGTGATGTTCATTTACTGCACGTCACTTCCATCTCCTATCATATTCAATTCAACGTACAAGACAAACCTAGCATTCACCAATTCATTAACCATGTATTCAATGCCCAAACAATTGAAATATGTGACTATATCCCTTGAGTAATGCGCCACCCAAACATTCACACGTTAACCTTTTCCAAGTTCTATGTCATATCATATATATTTCAATGCTATATGCGCCCAAAACAAATCAAATGAAAATTGCATAGCCACTAACCAACCATATAATAGTTAGGACTAACACTAACATCGCTTAACTTTTCCATTTGCATATAACCTTTAACATAGGTCAAAACATAGATCCTTTCCCTTTAGGATTTTTTTTATAGGTTTTCTTTCTTTGTTTTGGTTATGTTCTCACTAACATATCTCTTGTATATATGTGGCTAGGTAATCGATCATAGAAACTGTAAATACATGCCCACCATAACAAAACAAATATGATTTGAAATGCAGAAACATCCCATAAAATGCATCATCCACCTGTCACTATGTCAAAATGAACCCAAGACTGCATTGTCGACCATGCAGGACTGTGTAAGAATCATCAAAAGAACAGTAGAAAAATGTGTGATGTTTTTATCTTTGAGATTCCAGTCTACAAGGGGGTCCCACCTACTAGTATTATATTATTAACATAGATAAATAATAGGGATTTAGCAATACTTTGCGGGCAGAATTCATCGTTGTGATTTTAATCATCAACAAACTCGCGACTCCATGTGGAAATTTGTTTCCAACAGATTAAGAACTTAGAGTGTCTAATTTCACAAACCAAGTAACATCAGATCAAGAAGATATAAATCAGAATGATTATGAAACAGGGGGAAGTGAGTGTATTTAATGGAAAAATGACCAGGAATTTGGGAATAACTCATGGAAAGTGTTAACTATGAGGGGTTTTATCCCTGTAAGAATAATCATTCAACTAAAATTCACTCTTGACTCTAAGGAGAAAATTTAATTATGAAATTTCTCTTTTGAATCTCGAAATGTATGAAGAAACGGAAAGCAGAAGCGGGATGTAACCAACTATCTCATAAAATAGCAGTGACAACAGATAACAAATTCAATGATGTCTTCAGGGGAGAACATCATAACAGTTGTGTAATCTTGATTGTTATTGATTAACAATACTTTGCAGGAGTGTCGTTGTGGAAAAACGGATCCAACATTTTATTTTGACAAAAATTGAAATCAAAAGAGCAAAAAAGAAAGATATGTCATAACAGAAATGAAACAAAAAAGTTTGAGTGAGCAGAAATGAAAACTACTAAAATGCGAGAAGAATTGAAAAGACAGAAATGAAATCAGAAAAGTTGAAAACTACTAAAATGAAAGCAGAATTGAAAACTACTAAAATACAGAACAATCCAAACAACGTTAAACTCTTCAAGTTGGTTCCACGTAATGTTTTAAGTGGGAACCGTTAGTGTTGTAGGAAAAGAATCGCTCTTGTAAGTCCTTTAGAATGTAAGAGTTTTCACCCAACACAAAAGCAATCTTGAGGGGATCCAACCATGAATTTTGAAACCTTGAGACATCTTATGATCTTTTAGAGTATAGAGTTAAGTCATCAAGATAGATCTGAATAATCTTGTTGATCAAATCGTCAAAATATATCTACATAGATCTTTGAGAAGTGGCAGCTGCATTAGATAAGCCAAAAGGCATACGATCATAAGAAAAAGTGCCCCAACGAGTAGTAAAAGTGGTTTATATTTATATTCCCTTTTTACCTTGATTTGATTGTAACCATAAAAACCGTCAAGTAAGGACATCATATGTGACCTTATAACTTGCTACAAAATCATTTCCATATTAGTGAGAGGAAAGTGATCTTTTATATTGGCTTGATTCAATGTGCTAAAATCTACGCATACTCTGATTTGACCAGTTGTTTTTCAAACGAGAACCAAATTAGAAAACCATTCTGAATACTTAACCGGAAAGATAATCCCAGCCTTCAAGAGTTTTTCCAACTCCTTTTGAATAGTTGCTTCCAGTAGAGGGTTAATAGGTCTTTGTTTTTTCCTAACTGGTTTTATGCCCTCCTTGATAGGAATGGTATGTTGTATAAGATCATGATCAAAACCATGAATATCCTCATAAGACCAAGAAAAAACATCTTGAAATTCACCAAGCAGTCTGGAGAACTTCAATTTTTCTTCATCAGAACATTGGGCACCTATTTTAACATTCTTTGGAGACTCGGGTGTTCCAATGTTCAAGGAAATGGTTTCAACCACTTTCCTTTTAGACTCCTCTTCTTTATGTTTCTCTTTGTTACCTACATCACTCGATGAAAATGAACTTTCTAGAGGATTCAAGCCTTTAGGAATCCTGTTATCTTCCATTGATATAATTTCCTTAGGCTTATAATGTTCATTTTGAATGAAATCGCAGATGATTTCATCACTAGGGAAGACCTTCCATGATTCTATATGTCAGGGATATGTGGACGATACAGAGATTGAAAATTATAATCAGGTCTTTGTGGGAGAAGTCGTCGATTAGGGGAGGCTGCAAAAACAGCTAATCGATCAGCCATTGAGTTCAATTCCCTTTTAACATGAGTGATGTTGAAAGATAGTAGGTTCGAGATAAGTGCCCAAACAGTTTGGGTGTATCGTTTCATCAAATTTTTACTAGGAGAGTATATCTTACGTACAAGGTTCACAACAAGTTTGGAATCCCCAAAAACTATAAGGTGACCACAACCCAGATTATAGGCATTTTCAATGCATAACCATAATGCTTTGAATTTAGTGACATTGTTTGTGAAAGCAAACTCTAACCTATAGGAAAAGTTATGATTTTTTTCCCACAGGAGAGTACAAGATAATACCAACTATGTTTCCTTCATTGGAGAATGAACCATCAAAGTGCATATGCCACATCTCGTCGTCTAAATTGATTTGTGCCAAGGTAATGTGGTCCTCATCAGCAAAGATGGAATACACTCCTAAGTCCTCCTCGATATAATTCACATTAGGCTCTAGAACACTTTCTATGTAAGGTGAAATTCTTCCCTCTCTAAGAACTATGATGGTTTTACCATTCCTAGGAACAAATAAGTGTGTCTCGTTGAGTGAGAGGTATCCACCCATCAAATATTTCCAATCTCTTCCTAAGATGATCGAGTAGTTACTTACTGGCATATCGATTACCTGAATATTAAGGGTTGTCCTTATTTCAAGGTGCGCGCACAAAACCGAGGTCACATCTGATTTCACCTATGCTCATTTGTTGTAAACTATTATAAGAGAGCATGCTTCTAGATTTTTAATTTTTACAAGACAAACCTAGCTCTTCCATAATAATCTTCAACATTACACTTGGGCCCAAACCGTCATCAATGAGGCAACAATGGGCAATTTTATCCATAATCTTTACAGAAATATAAAACGGGGGGTTTTTTACAGGGTATCTAAAGTTATGTACACCTACTTTATTTACATATGAATCCTCTTCATATACCTCTTCAGAGAGGTTGGCTACAACGGAAGATTTTCCTTCCATAAATTGTTTTAGATGCTTTTGTTGTTCAAGGACGACAACCATTTCCAGAAGGGTTGCATCTGCTTTGATGTTGGCCAATTTATTTAGAATGTTGTATTTGGAAGAGGGGAGAAGGGAGGTAGTTCCTTGACTGTCAAAAGCCTTAGGAACCTGAGCAGTAGTAGCTGGTGAGGATGAACTTGGGATAGAATAATTGCGGGGAGGATCATATTTTCTTTTGGGAGCATAGGATTTATTCCTAGTATTTATGATCATGACATCTTCTAGCTCTACAAAGTCTAGGAAAACAATGGTAGTTTCAGGATCTCACCAAAGATTTTATCTGTGGCACTCTTCTTTACCTCACGTGTACTTTGTTGGCAAATATTGAACAAACAGCGAATGCGTGTTGATAGTTGTTGTCATTGATGGAAAATTTGCAGACAGCGAATGGTTGTTGTCATTGATGGGTTTGTATCAGATAGATTGCAAAAAGATCACAGTTCAATCATAACCGTTGAATCCAAAATGAATTTGGACCGTAGTTTACAGCCCTTGTCGGAGAGAGGATCTAAGCTGTCAGATCAGAAGCGGACACCCATCAGTCGTCAGATCTGCAGAAGTTGCGAGGGAGATAAGCGTGGCAGCGATCGGGTGCCACCGAGAGAAGCTCAACAGGTGGCTTCATCGGAGAATCGGGGATCGGGACTTTGAAATGTCCAATTCACTTGACATCGAAAACCCCGAAATCGCGATATGCGATTTCGCGATTTGATCGCAGCCATTAAAGAAAGCATGAGATATGGACCATTGATTTTCTTCATTGGAGAATCGGGGATCGGGACTTTGAAATGTCCAATTCACTCGACAACGAATACCCCAAAATCGCGATATGCGATTTCGTGATTTGATCATAGTCGTTAAAGCAAGCATGAGATATGGACCGTTGATTTTCTTCATCGGAGAATCGGGGATCGGGACTTTGAAATGTCCAATTCACTCGACAACGAATACCCCGAAATCGCGATATGCGATTTCGTGATATGATCGCAGCCGTTAAAACAAGAATGAGATATGGACCGTTGATTTCCTTCATCGGTGAATCGGGGATCGGAGGATCGGGAATTCTGTAGGCATGTGCATGGTGACATCGAAAATGCCGAATCCCCGATGAGAGGTTTGACCGAGGTCATGTGTTGACGGTCATATGGGCCAAGGCCTATAGCCAGCAGGGCTAGCATATGAAAGGAGCGTCGGGATTTGGACGATCAGGAATCACGCGGGTGTATGCATTGAGGCATCACAAACCCCGTAGCCCCGACAGGGTAAGGTTGTGGTCATGGAGTGACGGTCACGTTGATCGGGAGCTAAGCTCAGGAGGGCTAGCGTATGAAAGGAGCGTCGGGATTTGGATGATCAAGAATCACGCGGGTGTATGCATTGAGGCATCACAAACCCCGTAACCCTGACAGGGTAAGGTTGTGGTCACGGAGTGACGATCACGTTGACCGGGAGCTAAGCTCATGAGGGCTAGCATATGAAAGTGTTGAAACCCAATTTAAAAGGAAATAATAATGAAGATTAACCAACGGTACGGATAAGGTTTGAATGTGATCGGAGGGTTGTTGTTATTTCTCACACATTAACTCTTTCAGTTACAAATCCGTTAGTGAAACGGACTCATGATTGCAAATTAGTTGTCGATCAGTTGGCGTTTCAGTTGGTTGAACAGTTGTCGTCAGTTTCTCCAAAGGAGTTGGGAAGTTGAAACGTTGTGCTTGTGTGTATAAAAGGAGATGAAACAAACTGTGTCCGGTTGGCGGTTCTGGTGAGGAAAGGAATGAAACAGTAAGGAAGAATATAGAAGAGGATGTGTGGTAGGAAAGGAAGCTGATGTGCAGAAGGAAATGGAACGCAGGGCAGAATAACAGAGCAAGAGAAAACGTAGAGCAGAATAAACAGAACAGATCAGACTTACAGAACAGAGAAAGGATGGTAAGAATTGATTTATCTGAGTAGTTGTCTATGTATTCATTATTTCATATTTTAGGGAGGTTGGGAGGTTCTCGGGAGGACTGTTGTCCTTAGAGGTTCAAGTGGGTGCTTGAACATGGGAAGTTGTAACGTCCATCTCGTTGCAGCCAGAGAAACAAGGGTGGCAAGGTGGTGCTAGGGAGAACAAGTGTTCTCTATTATACAGGTTGGAGCCTGTGTAACTGGAAGTTGGTGCTTCCATCCAGTTGGTGCTGGAACTTTCAGGAAGTTGGTGCTTCCATCCAGTTGGTGCTGGAACTTTCAGGAAGTTGGTGCTTCCATCCAGTTGGTGCTGGAATATTAAGGGAGTTGGTGCTTCCTTCTAGTGGGTGCTAGAAAAACCAGAGAGTTGGAGCTCTCAAACAAGTTGCAGCTTGTAAAACAGAGGTAGAAGCCTCACATTGAGTTGGTGCCCAATTGTAAATGATGTACAGAACTAAAAAAGACTGCCTATCATTTCGAAGAAGAAGAGGTTTTCTCCCTTTATGGGTTTCCTCGTGAAAATCTGTCTCTATGTGTATTTTATGTGTGACTGATGGTCTTTACTTTTATTGTCCATATGTTGTATATTGTTAATGATCACTTGAAGGAAGATTAATAACGTTTAAAAGGTATAAAATTGTTTAAGCTCATAAACAACTGATTCCCCCCCCCCTCTCAGTTGTCTTAGTATTTCCAACAATTGGTATCAGAGCGGGTTCCTTTTATTTAAAGGTAGATCTGTAAGCTTAAACATGACAAGTCATGAAGGGACTTCAGCCTCAAATCCCCCTCTGTTTGATGGAACAAATTTTTCCTTCTGGAAGATTAGAATGAGAACATATTTAATGGCCTTGGGTGCTGATGTTTGGGATGTAGTAGAGACTGGATATACAAAGCCTGTTGTGCTAGCTAACAAGGATGATAAGTT
>ML778478.1:2042771-2054845 GCA_009831015.1 Picea engelmannii | reverse complement strand
TGATATCTCACCTGATGTTGATCAAAGGACATATCATTCAATGATAGGCAGTCTTCTGTACATCACAGCATCTCGTCCTGATATAATGCAAGTTGTTGGAATGGTAGGTCGTTTTCAGTCTGCTCCTAAACAAAGTCATTTGGCAGCTGTGAATAGAATATTTAAATATTTGAAGGGAACAATGACTTATGGACTGTGGTATCCTAGAAATCAGAATTTCCAGTTAACTGCTTATTCAGATGCAGACTGGGCAAACTGTGTTGATGAGAGAAAAAGCACCAGTGGAGGAGCATTATTTTTGGGTGACTCATTAGTTGCATGGCTTAGTAAGAAGCAAGGATCTATTTCATTATCCACTACAGAGGAAGAATACATTGTTGCTGCTACTTGCTGCACACAGATCTTATGGATGATACAAACTCTTACAGATTTGAAGGTAACTTACACTGATCCTATCCCAATTCATTGTGATAACACCAGTGCCAGAAGTGTCTCCAAGAATCATGTTCTTCATTCCAAGACTAAACATATTCCTATAAAGTATCATTTTCTCAGAGAACAAGTTTCAAACAGAATTGTTCAACTGAACTATATACCCTCTACAGAACAGATTGCTAATATTTTTACTAAACCATTAGCTGCGACCCCTTTTGAATATCTTCGTCAAAAGTTGGGGGTCATAATTTATTGTGTCTAATCTGTTCACCTGGTCAGGGGGAGTATTTATTGAATATATGATGAATTTCCTCAGTGCTTATAGACGACAGGGGGAGTCTGTTTTGCAACAAGATCAGAGGAAGAATGTTTTCTTCTTTGACATTGATGTCAAAGGGGGAGAAAGGATATGCCTCGGGAGCAGAGTCAAATGAGCAGAGGAGCAAAGTTGAATCTGAAGGAATTTGGGTGCTTGTGTTGTGCTTCGGGAGAAGAGTTGAATGAGTAGAGGAGCAGAGTTGAATCCGAAGGCATTTGGGTGCTTGTGTTGCCATCAATGCCAAAGGGGGAGATTGTTGACAAATATTGAACAAGCAGCGAATGCGTGTTGATAGTTTTTGTCATTGATGGAAAATTTGCATACAGCGAATGGTTGTTGTCATTGATGGGTTTGTATCAGATAGATTGCAACAAGATCACAGTTCAATCGTAACTGTTGAATCCAAAATGAATCTAGACCGTAGTTTACAGTCCTTGTTGGAGAGAGGATCTGAGCTGTCAGATCGGAAGCGGACACCCGTCAGCTGTCAGATCTGCAGAAGCTGCGAGGGAGATAAGCGTGGCAGTGATCGGACGCCACCAGGAGAAGCTCAACAGGTGGCTTCATCGGAGAATCGGGGATCGGGACTTTGAAATGTCCAATTCACTTGACATCGAAAACCCCGAAATTGTGATATGCGATTTCGCGACTTGATCGCAGCCATTAAAGCAAGCATGAGATATGGACTGTTGATTTTCTTCATCGGAGAATCAGGGATTGGGACTTTGAAATGTCCAATTCACTCGACAACGAATACCCTGAAATCACGATATGTGATTTCGCGATTTGATCGCAGCCATTAAAGAAAGCATGAGATATGGACCGTTGATTTTCTTCATCAGAGAATCGGGGATCGGGACTTTGAAATGTCCAATTCACTCGACAACGAATACCCTAAAATCGCGATATGCGATTTCGCGATATGATCGCAGCCGTTAAAACAAGAATGAGATCTGGACCGTTGATTTCCTTCATCGGTGAATCGGGGATCGGAGGATCGGGGATTCTGTAGGCATGTGCATGGTGACATCGAAAATGTCGAATCCCCGATGAGAGGTTTGACCGAGGTCATGTGTTGACGGTCATATGGGCCAAGGCCTATAGCCAGCAGGGCTAGCATATGAAAGGAGCGTCGGGATTTGGACGATCGGGAATCACGCGGGTGTATGCATTGAGGCATCACAAACCCCGTAGCCCCGGCATGGTAAGGTTGTGGTCACGGAGTGACGGTCATGTTGACCGGGAGCTAAGCTCAGGAGGGCTAGCGTATGAAAGGAGCATCGAGATTTGGATGATCGGGAATCACGCGGGTGTATGCATTGAGGCATCACAAACCCCATAGCCCCGACAGGGTAAGGTTTTGGTCACAGAGTGACAATCACGTTGACCGGGAGCTAAGCTCAGGAGGGCTAGCGTATGAAAGTGTTGAAACCCGATTTAAAAGGCAAGAATAATGAAGATTAACCAACGGTGCGAATAAGGTTTGAATGTGATCGGAGGGTTGTTGTTCTTTCTCACACATTAACTCTTTCAGTTACAAATCCGTTAGTGAAATGGACTCATGATTGCAAATTAGTTGTCGATCAGTTGGCGTTTCAGTTGGTTGAACAGTTGTCGTCAGTTTCTCCAAAGGAGTTGGGAAGTTGAAACGTTGTGCTTGTGTGTATAAAAGGAGATGAAACAGACTGTGTCCGGTTGGCGGTTCTGGTGAGGAAAGGAATGAAAGAGTAAGGAAGAATACAGAAGAGGATGTGTGGTAGGAAAGGAAGCTGATGTGCAAAATGAAATGGAATGCAGGGCAGAATAGCAGAGCAAGAGAAAATGCAGAGCAGAATAAGCAGAACAGATCAGACTTACAGAACAGAGAAAGGATGGTAAGAATTGATTTATCTTAGTAGTTGTCTGTGTATTCATTATTTCATATTTTAGGGAGGTTGGGAGGTGCTCGGGAGGACTGTTGTCCTCAGAGGTTCAAGTGGGTGCTTGAACACAGGAAGTTGTAACTTCCATCTGGTTGCAGCCAGAGAAACAAGGGTGGCAGGGTGGTGCTAGGGAGAACAAGTGTTCTCTGTTATACAGGTTGGAGCCTGTGTAACTGGAATTTGGTGCTTCCATCCAGTTGGTGCTGGAACTTTCAGGAAGTTGGTGCTTCCATCTAGTTGGTGCTGGAATATTAAGGGAGTTGGTGCTTCCTTCTAGTGGGTGCTAGAAAAACCAGAGAGTTGGAGCTCTCAAAAAAGTTGCAGCTTGTAAAACAGAGGTAGCAGCCTCACATTGAGTTGGTGCTCAATTGTAAATGATGTACAGAACTGAAAAAGACTGCCTATCACTTCGAAGAAGAAGAGGTTTTCTCCCTTTATGGGTTTCCTCATGAAAATCTGTCTCTGTGTGTATTTTATGTGTGACTGATGGTCTTTACTTTTACTGTCCATATGTTGTATATTATTAATGATCACTTGAAGGAAGATTAATAACGTTTAAAAGGTATAAAATTGTTTAAGCTCATAAACAATTGATTCACCCCCCTCTCTCAGTTGTCTTAGTATTTCCAACATACTTTCCTCACGGTGTTCCTCGCAAAAGTTACACCAACTACGAGGCATGATAGCTTTAGGCTGAAAATTATTTTCATTTGGATTTAGAAAGGGGGGTGTAGAAGAAGATGAAGCTCCAAGGGTAAGAGAGGATATATTTCCTTTCCGCTCACACGCTATCATATGATTATTCATATCTTGTACAAGATGTAAGAGGGCAGATATGTCTGTCTATTTAACGAATTCTCCCTTAGGAAGACTTGTTCTTTCAAGTTGTTCTCCATACTCTAAACAAGTATGCAGAGAGGAACCGAGGTTATCAATGGCCTTTTCTTCAAGCCTATGATGATAGGGGGAAGGTAATGCATGAAAGTGGCTTGGTTCTGAGGTCAGATGAGTTCAAGGATTTGATTGTATAGCTTGGTGAAACACAAGTTGAAGGACTTGATAGTCTCACCATCCTTATAAACGATGTTATTGTATTCCCGTAACTACTCGGCTGGGATTTTGGATTGCCAATAAGTAGATTTGAACCAATAGACTAACTCCTTCCAAGTAGATAAAATCTTAGGAGGGAGATCAAAGAAATTGGTCGTAGCCTTCCCCTCAATGGAATTGACAAATAATCGCATACAAGTATCGTTGTCATTGGATCCTATGTTGTAACAGGCATTAGAAAATGCCACCAAGTGTTCATTCGTAGTGATAATGTTATTCCCTGAAAACCTAGGGAGATGCTATTTGAATTTAGGAAGTGGATGAGTAGCAGGTGCCAGGTTAAGAGGGGAGAAGACATGCCACAGGGTGGTTGTAGCATCTTCTTCAAATTGAAAAGTCTCATACTTTTCAATGACTTTGGTGGGGTTTATGGTAGATTGGACAAGGACTTGGTGACTATACAAGCTACCAATAACTGGCGAAGTTGAATATTGAGATGAAGAAGAACCTCCAGTGCCACCAGAGCCACCACTAGATGCCATCTGGTGAATGATAGGTAAGGGAGAGAAAGCCGAACTAGATGAATCAGAAAAGGTTCTCCTTAGAGAAATTTGTTGGGTTGACAACACAACGTTCCTTCTTCATATTTCAGCAATAGGATTAATTTCCGGTGATAAACCTCTTCTTCTCCTAGAAACACGAGGGTCTAAGGACATGAAAAGAAGATCAGAATTGAAGGAAAAAGAAAGTTATGGTTGATTCCTAAGTTGTTTATGCCTAGCTTCCCAATGTTCTTGGGAACTTATGTCTTGTCCAATTGTTTCCCATGAGTGATTAAGCTCAACCCGGGTATTAGAAGTGTCTAGGATGGTATTAAACAAGTTTAAAGCAATGTTGGTTTGATCTTGAAGACTAGGCTCAATATTAGGTTGTATTGCAACAGGTACAATCATTGAGAAATGAAACAGTCAAACAATCAATATCAAAAAAGTAGATATATTCAATGATAATCAAGCATAAAAATCAACTAGAGAGATATGGAAGATCTCCCCAGTATGGTCGCCAAATAAATGTTGAGGAAAATATATGAAATAATATTACTCAAGCATTTTCAGATCTTGCTTGGCTAAGGAAAGATATACAGGAATATCACCCTATGTTTATAGCCTCAAAAGTTTGTTTCCTAATCCACAAGTATTAGTTACAAGGGCTTAGGCTGATTTTCTGTAATAAAAGATTGTTGTAAAATTCAATATCTTTATATACTTTTCTGAATATAACAGATGCAAAATTAAATGTGGAGACAAAAGAAAAAATACCAAGTCACAATTCAACATAGATGAGAGAGAATAGAAATCGCTTATTTCATTCCAATAAATCAAAATAATCGTTCTCTTTACAATAATCCCTAAGGAATTTTGGACCAAAGTCAAACTTAGATGTCCCCGATGAAAACCATACAAAAAGACTTCTCACGAAAAGTAAAAAACTGAACTTTGAAAGTTGGATCAGCTTGCTACAGATTGCTTCCCACTCGACTCTACACAATATCCTTTATCAGTCATGAAATTTAATTCATAAACAGATAAGTCTACACAGACTATCAAATATAGATCAACACCTCTGAAAAACAAGTGTCTGAATGATGTAATTCAGCCTTGAATCTTGTTTTCTACAATAGGACCCTGCTGTCATAAAAGAAAATTAGGCTTTCAATGAATTAAAAAATGAATGAACACTAAACTATCTCAATAAAACTCAAGAGAAGACCTTAGTATGCTTTCTCCTTCTATTCTCTCATTGTTCCTCCTTCTCTTTTTGTCTTTAAGCAATTAGAATTAGTTGAAGTAGTTAAACTACCTCTTTTAGTTAAGTTAACTAAAACTGAACTAACTTTTAGTTTAGGGGAAGAATCAATATAATAATTTAAGGTTTAAGCTATTATTAGGTTTCTTTTCAATTCACTAGATAACCATAGCATAGATAGGATCATTGAGAAATACACAATCACAACAGACACATCATTTATCCTGGGAAACCCTCATGGGGGAGAAAACCCAGCAAAAACTTCCTTAATATAGATAGCCAATACAATGTCAAGAGAATGAACCAAACAATATAGAAAGTTCTCTCCCAAGTATGTGCCTCTCTCTCTCTCTTCCTTCTTCTCCAATTGCAGCTCCAAACTTGCACTATGATAAACAAGTGAGTGAGTGAAAAAATGAGTCGTTGGCCTCCTTATTTATACAATCTAGCAGGTGTTGAACTGAGGTGTCTTTTAAATGGCAGGGCTGACTTCTCATTCTGGGTGGTTATAACCACTTTAATATATTTTGGGGGTTGAATTCTCATTTAGCATATTACAATTATGGTTTGACCAATCCGCAAAAGGGGATTCGGTCATTTAAAATTCCTGACATGATGAATCCACAAAAGGGGATTGATCTAATGAATAATAAATCAATAATAAATAGAATACTCTTTACAGTTACAATATTTCAACACTCCCCCTTAACAAGAAAGGTATTCTTCAACAACATTAGGCGAGAGAGAGGGAAGCATCATCAACAACAACTTGGAACACTGACTGGCATATCTATAAATCATCTGAAGTTTTTATCATCATCAATAGCAGCAACAACACAGCACAAAGGCTGGAGCATCATCAACACCATCACTAAGCTAAGAATATTCAACACGAAGTTGGCATCACAGCATGAAGTTGGCTACACAATATCATTAACACGAAGTTGGTATCACAGTACAAGACTAGAAACACAATATCATCAGCACAAAGTTGGAATCACATCATGAGGCTGGCAACACATCATCACAGCACGAGGTTGGCAACACATCATCATAGCACGATGTTGGCACACATCATCACAGCACGAGGTTGTCACACATCATCACAGTACGAGGCTGTCATCACATTAGCACAAGGCTGGCATCACATTAGCACAAGGTTGGAATCACAACACTAGGCTGGCATATCATCAGCACAAGGTTGGCATCACATCACTACTCCCCCTTTCGAGGGAGGTCCTTACGGACTACACCAAGTTTATCTTGAAAGTGCTCATACTTTACACGAGATAGAGGCTTGGTAAACACATCAGCAACCTATTCATCTGTGCTAACATACTAGATATTTATGGATCCTCTCTACACCATATCACGGATGTAATGATATTGGATATCTATGTGTTTTGACTTGTCATGGAACACAGGGTTCTCTGTCATCTTTATGCAGCTTTAGTTATCACATAGGATCATGGTTGCTTCCAAATCTAGGTCGAATAGACATGTCAACAACTTCCGAAGCCATATGGCTTCACAACTGGCAGAACAAGCAACAATGTATTATGCTTCTGTCGTGCTAAGAGAAATGCTTGATTGCTTCCTACTCTGCCATGAGATCATGGCTGACCCTAGACTAAAACAACATCTTGAAGTGATATTTTTTTTAGAGACACTTCCAACCCAATCTGAATCAGTATAACCACTCAATCTGAAGTCATGATCTCCATCATAACCGAGACCAAAATCTAATGTAACCTTAAGGTACCTCATCACATGTTTTGCAGCAACTAGGTGAACATGTATCGTCTCTACCAGAAATTGACTCAAGATGTTCACAGCAAAACATATATATGGCCTAGTGTTCGTCAGATACATCAACGATCCAATGATATGTTTGTACAATGTAGCATCAATCAATTCTGACAAAGTATCAACCAGGAGCTTCAACTTTGTTTCCATGGGTGTATTCATGGACTTTCACTCCAACATATCAAATCTTTTCAGGATTTCAACTGCATACTTTCCTTGGTTAAGGAAGATCCTCTCTAGGCTCTGCCATACCTCAAGACCTAAGAAATAGTGCATTAGGCCAAGGTCTTTCATCTCAAATTCTGCAGTGAACTTCTTCTTACATTCAGTGATGAGCTTTTCTTCTCCAGTTAAGAATAATTCATTCACATGCAGCAGAAATATAACCCACTCATCATTCATAACCTTGAAGTAAAGGTTAGAATCATCTTTACTCTTGGTAAAGACCAAGTTTGTCAGAAAATTGTCAATCCTTCCATACCAAGCTCTAGGAGCTTGCTTCAATCCGTATAGAGCCTTCTTCAACTTGCACACATGAGTCTTCTTGTCTTCAACTTCAAATCCTTGAGGTTGTTCTATATACACTTCTTCTTCAATGACACCATTTAAGAAAGTTGTCTTTACGTCCATCTGGTGTAACTTCCACTTCATCTTAGCTGCAAGGGATATGATGGTTCTGATCGAAGTGTATCTGGCTACAGAAGAAAATGTCTCTTCATAGTCAATGCCTTCCTTTTGAGAGAAGCCACGAGCAACGAACCTTGCTTTATATTTCTCAATATTTCCATCAACAACATGTTTTATTTTGAAAATCCATTTGGAAGTTACCACATCCTTTCTCTTTGGTCTGGGAACTATTTCCCATACATCATTATTTATAATGGATTGGTATTCTTCTGTCATGGAATCTGCCCATTCTTTATTTTGAATGGCTTCTTCAAAGAAGTTAGGCTCCTTCTCTAAGAGATCACACATCAAATCCTTATAACTGGAGAATGGATTAGGCTTCTTCAAAGAAGTTAGGCTCCTTCTCTAAGAGATCACACATCAAATCCATATAACTGGAGAATGGATTAGGCTTCTTCACTTGTCTCATGGTTCCTTCAAGGACACCATACTTCTCTCCATCTTGAATAAGTTCCCTTGCCCAGGATGGCTTTCTCTTGTGGGAGATCGTCATCTGGGGAGGCTCTTGAGATTCTACTATGTCATGATATTCTAGAATCTCCTCATCAAAGGAATCTATGACTTCCCTCACTGGTTCTGCAACTCTGGGAACTACAGGTTCCTCTTCATATGCTTCTTCAATCTGACATCTTCTTGATTTCTTGAGTGTTTCATCTTCATCAAAGGTTACATCCCTGTTGATATCAATATGATGGTAACCTAGTATATAAAATCTGAAGGCCTTGGAGACCTCACAGTATCCAACAAATATTCCCTTCTTCCCTGAAGGGTCCAGCTTGTTTCTCTTCTCTTTTGGAATATGTACAAATACTGGGCAGCCAAATATTTTGAGATGGCTTACTTCTAGCTTATTTCTGGAGAACATCTCTTCTGGGGTCTTGAACCCAAGTGCACTATGGGACAATCTGTTATGAACATATATTGTTGTTTTTGTTGCTTCTACCCATAAGCACATTGGAAGATCTTGATCATGGATCATGGTCTTCACTGCTTCCATTATAATTTTGTTCTTTCTTTCTGCTACGCCATTTTATTGAGGATTGTAGGGAGCAGTAATCTCCCTCTTCATCTCGACATCCTTGCAAAATTTTACAAACTCTTTTGAGGTGTATTCTCAGCCATTATCTAACCTGAGTATCATAATATTTCTTTCAGAAATATTCTCTATCAAGGCTTTGAATTCCTTGAATTTACTGAACACTTCATCTTTTGATTTCAAAAGGTAAACCCAGGTTTTATGAGAATAGTCATCAATAAAAGATACATAGTATACATAACCATTGATGGAGGTTGATGAAATTGGGCCACACACATCTGAGTGAATGAGTTCTAAGAATCCTTCTGCTTTATTGTCTCTCTTCGAAAAAGGGTTCTTGATGTTATTCCCTTGTGCACATCCATTGCACACACCTTCATGATCAACATTGAGTTCTGGTAGACCTGTGATTTCTTTTCTTATGTAAGGTAATGCGTTGTAGTTTATGTGGGCTAATATTATATGCCAAAGTTCACACGGATTCTCAATGGAGTGGGCCATGGCTACTTCTAAATGACCCTTTATCTTATACAATCCACCTTCTTCTTTTCCAATAACAATTGCTTCTTTCATGGTTTTTCCTTTGGCCCACATAATAACTTCTCCATATATAAAGGAAACTCTGAAGCCTTTCTTTTCTAAATTTGATATGGAGAGTAAGTTCTTTGTCAAACTTGGTACATAGAGTACATCCTTCATCTTCATTGGAGATCCTGAATTAAGCTTGTAATTTGATTCTCTTACTCCCTTGATAGGGTATTGATAATCATCTCCAAGTGTAACTTTATGAGAAAACTTCTTTTCTGAAAGGCAAGAGAGAATGTCTCTTTGACCTGTCATGTGCTTGGAAGCACCACTATCAATGAGCCAAGTTTCCTCACCAGGTGATACTGATCCTGAGAGGGTCGAGATTAAGACATAGTCTTCAATTTGTCCTTTTATCATCTTTGTGGGTGGCTCTTCATCTTCAACTGCATGGGCATGATACCTCTTGTTTTTCTTCTTGTATTCTTCTCATCTAGATGGACAATGTTTCGCAATATGTCCCATGTTGTCACAATGGTAACATTGGTAGGATGAGAAATATTTTCCTTTTCTTTTCCCTTTCTGAAACTTTTGGAATCTCCTTGGTTGAGATTCTTTATGTATGAATTTGTTTTGGGGGTGAGACTCTTTATGAGTTTCTTTCTAGAAGTAAGACTTCTTCCTTCCTCATTTATTGTCAGTAGCTAGGGCTTGATCTTCATATCTTGATAACAATTCTTCTCGGTTAGCTACCCTTGATTCTTCTTGAATACATTCTTCCCAAAGACTGTCAAATTGTAGTTTCTCCTTTATGGCACAAATAGTTTGAATGAATGCATCCCAAGGTCTTGTGAGACCATTAAGGGTCATCATTATGAGTTCATATTCATCTATATTGTCTCCAATTGCTTCTAGTTGTTCTTTGAATTCTGAAATTCTGGAGAAATATTCCCGGATCATTTCTCCTTTATGCATCCTTGTATTCTTGAGTTGAGTTCTTATATTCATCTTCCTATTTATGTTCTTTCCTTCGTATAATCTATTTAGGGCATCAAACATTTATTTTGGAGTCTTATTTGAAGACACTTGAGGAATCAAGTGATCTTTGATAGAATCTGCAATGATTCTTTTGGCCCTAATTGTGTCCTTTTGGTGTTTTTCTTTAGTTGTAGCATCGGCAGGTTATGGTACATCTTCTTAAATGAAATTTTCTAGGTCATTCCCTTCAATAATGATTCCAATCATATAATTCCAGGCACAGAAGTTTTCCACACCTTCTAGCTTGTCAACAATCTTAGTTCTTGTAGACATCTTTTACCTGGAGCTAGGAAAATGACCAAAAAATGAAAATGCTCAGATTTGAATTTTGAACTTACGAGGAGGTGCGCTTGGCTGAGGCAAGTAGACTGGTGTGGTTAGATTTCAGAAAATCCAACTTTACCCCTTCAAACTTGATCAACAGATTTATGGACTAGTGCATCTGGTTTTCTGGTACTTCTAGTTTTTTGGTACTTCTACTACTCTGGTACTTTTGGTTTCCTGGTACTTCTGGTACTTTGTGAAAACTAGAGTTTCACTTTTCGAGAGATCTACCCACTTAAAAGGTGCACTGAAGGTGCCAAAGATTTCCTTGGGCTAGGGCACACTTTTCTAGATGAATTTGAGGCTGAAAACCTTCTTCAATAAAAATCCCTAATTTTCATGTATGATAACAATGACATTTTTCTTCTTCTTGTGAAAGATGCTCTATTTATATTAGCTCTGATACATGTTGATTAAGGTTGGTTGTCATTGATGTCAACCCTTGAAGAAAGACCCGTAGCACAAAGGTTTGGGTAATGGACCCAATATTGTTTGATGTAAATATGACTCATTATTGTTTTGTCATTGTTGATAAGAAGTAAATATGGATGAACTCCAAAGTGATCCCCTTATGGTGAAATCCCTCACAGGAAGACGCTTTGTGGAGTAAGAGAACCCATGCTTAATTGTGGAATAATGAGATGAAGGAAAGTGAATTTGTCAGGAAAAATATCATAGATGGATAGTGCTTGTCATGCCATTCCAGTGGTATGTGGAATGTCACATAATTCCTCACAGTTAGAGAGTTATGGCCATAAGAAGTTGGAGACCCCAGGTTTGGGTAATGGACCCAAGTTTGTTTGATGGGTAACAGTATGAGTTATGATATATTTTTAGATAATACTATTCTATATGGATAGTACATGTCATGCCATTTCTGGTGGTATGTAGAATGTCACATAACTCCTCACGGTTTGAGAGTTATGGCCTTACGAAGTTGGAGGACCCTCATATGTCATCTAGAAGCCCCAAAAGGTCAAAGCAGTCAAAGTGGTTTAAGAGACTTTAAAAGGTAAATAATAAAGTGAAGTGATGAGTGTATTATAATTCAAATTGAATACAAAATAAATTATTTCAATAATAAATTTAATGGAGAAATTAGAAGTGGACCCAACCCTAAAATAAG
>ML778478.1:2022225-2032245 GCA_009831015.1 Picea engelmannii | reverse complement strand
CCCCCCCCCCCCCTCTCAGTAATCCAACAATACCATGTTAAGGTTTAAGCTATTATTAGGTTTCTTTTCAATTCACTAGATAACCATAGCATAGATAGGATCACTGATAAATACACAATCATAAGAGACACATCATTTATCCTGGGAAACCCTCATGGGGGAGAAAACCCAACAAAAACTTCCTTAATATAGATAGCCAATACAATGTCAAGAGAATGAACCAAAAAATACATAAAGTCCTCTCCCAAGTATGTGCCCCTCTCTCTCTTGCTTCTTCTCCAACTGTAGCTCCAAACTTGTGCTCTAATGAACAAGTGAGTGAATAAACAAATGAGGCGTTGGCCTCTCTTATTTATACAATCTGGAAGGTGTTGAACTAAGGTGTATTTTCATTGGCAGGGCCGAATTCTCATTTTGGGTGGTTATAACCACTTTAATATATTTTGGGGGCTGACTTCCCATTTAGCATATTACAATTAGGGTTTTACCAATCCGCGAAAGGGGATTTGGTCATTTACAATGCCCAACATGATCAATCCACAAAAGGGGATTGATCTAATGAATAATACATCAATAATAAATAGAATATTCTTTGCAGTTACAATATTTCAACAATAATAATAAGGGTATTTAATAAATAATAACTAGTAGGTGGGACCCCTTGTGACTCCCTTTAGTTCCTTAACAAAATAAACACAACTAGTCAATCAATCAAACACATCCCTCCTTGTGGCTCCCATCATCATTCTCATAATTTGAAAATTAATATCAATGATATTTTAAATCATATCCAAAAAATAGTGTGTTGTCGAAAAACTTTAGCAGTCAATTGTTCTCAACAATCAATAAATAAATACACTCAAAAACCATATTTTCCACTTTGGGAGGCAATTTTCCCTTTGTTGTTGTTGTCTCTCTTTGATTTCTCTGAATTAGCCTTAGGTTGTGTGGAGCCTTTAGGACTGATCTCACTCATAACATGAGAGAAATCATCTCTCAAGTGCATGCGGGATGAAACGGATTTGGCGGAATCACTTGAGGGACAGGAGGGGGAAGCAACAGCTTTTCCTTTATCATGTGCATGGTGGGCTTCGGTTTTGAGCCTCTTGCTTGCGTGGGAAGATTGTGTAGGGGAAACTTGAAAAATTGGGTTAACCAATGGAGGAGGAGCAGGTAGAGACAAATTGGGTCAGCCACGATGTTGGGAGACTGTCAAGTGGGAAATCTCTTGCCATATGTAATTTTTGGGAACTTCAGGTTGTAATGAGACATGAGGGGGAACTGGGATACCAGGGACATGTTGGGGTTGGAAAGGAGGCCTTTCTGGCTTAGGTTGGACTACCCCTTGTCCAATATAGTTGAAAAATCCATCTTGGAAGAGTGTGTTCAACTCTTGTGGATCTGCATCAAAATGTATCGAAAATCTTGGCCTTCTAGGGCCCCTGTTCCAATTTCCTCTTCCCATGTTATTCTGGCCATGGCTTCCTCTGTTGAAGAAGCTCAATCATGTATGCATCTTTTATTAGCAACTAGCTTCTTAAACAAACCATACATGACATCTCTTTAAATATGAAACAAAGTTTGGCTCAGCAACACATCAAACTCATGCAATCCAATCCATAAAAAATGTTGAATACTTGTCAATGAGCAGGGGGTGAATAAGGGTTATGGGATCTCTGAGGAGTTGTATTGAGAGAAAAGTGATAAAATGAAAGGGAGTAGATCACGATTACTACTTAACAAGTCATCAAACAATCAACTGTATTGTAATAACAAAACATATCAATTGTAATTTAATTATAATTTAATTTTAAGAACAGGGTGTGCAAAGTGAATCTAGGAATGTGAGGGGATTCGTATTGTGAGAAATAGTGAGAGAATGGCAGGGAAGTTAATGGATATTGTTCATAAAACAAATTAAGTAATCAATAATCATAACGTTGTACTAGAATCAATCCAGAAAATACCAACACCATACCAACAATTATTGTGTATCAAATTGTTCAATGTTCCAACATTTAAATCCCAAAACTTCTCAATTCAGAACAGTCTGTGCAATCATACTCATAATCGAAACAACTTTCATTTCAATAGTCATGTTAAGAAAATGTTGATCTTTTACCTCTTTTCTTTTAAGAATTTAAAAAAACACACAACAATATGCTCGACCTCTATCTCATAATGCATCACTATAACATCCATTGTCTACCAATTTACAATCGTTTCCCAAATAAAATATGCACAGGTCCCTTTTTAAAATATGAACAGACTTCTAAAATATGCATGATTACACACATTCTTCATCATATCAGTCAACACGATGCTGCAACAAAACCACAGTCAACATAAACCCATGCCTTATCACTTTTGATATAACCATTAATAATTTGTGCGATGATTCAATAATATATGCACAATGAACATAACCAATTGCACACAGTCGCCATTTCCATAAGTAGCTATAACCCTGATCGGGCCTAGAGAAACCACAGATGTTTCCAATTTCCAATTAAGACCACATTGTAAGAACAAAATGAGTGGAATCATAATGAAAAGAAGTCATCCCTCGACTGTATATAATTGCTCATTCCCAATTGTAACTCTCCAACCAGTTTAATCATAGAAAGACGAGATAGGGACTTGACGAAAAAATGCATAACCATTCCACAGATAAACCAATATTTGATAACCAAGAAGATGCCCGGAGGAGAAAAGACCATTGAAGATTAAAATCAGGCTTTGTTGAAAACAAATGCAGTGAGACAATCAAGAGTGTTTTCATCAATAGCACAGAGAACTGGAGGTATTCATAGACTTATCAAACACAGGAAAAAATACCCTTTAAAATAGACATGGCAATAAGCCACAGAGTCTTCTTATTAATCCCAGTCTGGGCAATGGAAACAACAATCAGCCATAGAGGAAAACAATGACGGGTAGGGTAGAAAAATCCAGTGCACATAGTGCATTTTACGCTTGCAGAGGACAGGAGAAGTTAACTGAACAATGACATTTATTCAAAGAACACACAGAGATATAACCTCTCTATCCACTTCCTTAAGAGTCGAACCATTTGACAACAATACCAGTGAGGGCGAATAGCGTTGAGGTATAACTTATATCCCCCACAACCATACAGTATATATTAACGTTATGGCCACCCTAAGGCTGGATCTTGGGATACTTTGGTGAAAGGACAATGAGAATGAGCCCACGACCATGACTTTGGGTTGAAGAAAATACACAGCAACTGAATGGAAATCTGAACATGACTGGATAGGGTTACACTCATGAATGTGAGGGAACAACCGGCGATAATACATAGAACGAAACCCTCCACCATTAATACAGAGCAATAATACCACATTCACTTAATATCCACAGAGACCCACCACGATTTTAAACCGACAGAGAAACCAATGAATGCACAACTTAAACAAAAACCAATTATTTTGCTTTCAATCCAAAACAATTACAGTCACCACAGAGAGAAATATCGCATATTTACGCAGTTGAAATTCTCAAGAACACACAAACCCAAGCATTATTGAGCCATTTTTTCTTCATACACAGAGAATAATTCATGGATGGAGTGAAAAAGAACCATACTTGTAACAAAGAGCTTAAAAGGGCAAGTTGGCCAAGCCTTCTTCTTCCCAAGAGCCTGAAATGGAGAGCTTCCAACATTCCGAAAATGCAACAAGGAACAATACTAGGGTGATGTCTGATAGGGGGAGTATGGAGTGACATGCATTTACTACATGTCGCTTCCATCTCCTATCCTATTCAATTTGAAGTACACGACAATCCTAGCATTCACCAATTCATTAACCATGTATTCAATGCCCAAATAATTGAAATCTGTGACGATATCCCTTGAGTAATGCGCCACCCAAACATTCACATGTTAACCTTTTCCAAGTTCTATGACATATCTTGTATATATGTGGCTAGGTAATCGATCATAGAAACTATAAATACATTCCCACCATAACAAAACAAATATGCTTTGAATTGCAGAAACATCCCATAAAATGCATCATCCACCTGTCACTATGTCAAAATGAACCTAAGACTGCATTGTCGACCATGCAAGACTATGTAAGCATCATCAAAACAACAGCAGAAAAATGTGTGATATGTCTATCTTTGAGCCTCCAGTCTACAAGGGGGTCCCACCTACAAATATTATATTATTAACATAGATAAATAATAGGGCTTTAGCAATACTTTGTGGGTGGAATTCATCATTGCGATTTTAATCGTCAACAACCACCTCATTGTCAAACCTAGACAATATCCAAAGAAAAATGTCCTTCCAAGTAGAAATATCTTTTCGACCATTTGTGCCCGATAACATTGAATATTTTCAAGTATTTGAGAATGATGAACAGCTGTAAATGTTTTTGTTAAATGATGATGATGATGAAGATGATCACTCGTATGCTATCCCCAAATATTGTATAAAATATGAATCTCTTTTTATGAAAGATGATCATGCTAAGAATCTCCTTGAAGAAGTTTCAGTTTGAAAGGTGCAAGAGACGAGAAAAGTCAATATTGGAACTGACAGTTCCCTGAAATATGTCAACTTGGGAGTTGATTGCACCACTGAGGAAGTTGATCAATATGTTTCCTTGTTCAAATAATACATCGATGTGTTCGCCCGGACCTATGATGATTTAAAATATTACAATAAAACTGTATTCCAACATATCATTCCTTTGAGGGAAGAAGCAAAGCCAATGAAGCAAAAAATAAGGATGATGAATCCAAGATGAAACCTCTAGTAAAGATTGGATTGGAGAAATTAAAGAAGGAAGGAATAATTTATCCCATTAGACACTCAGACTGGATTTCAAATCTTGTGATTGTAAGAAAAACGACTGGGGAAATCCGGATGTGTGTTGACTTCACAGACCTTGACAAAGCAAGCATAAATGATAACTTTCCTTTGCCTAATATGGAGTTCCTTCTCCAGCAAGTTACTGGATCGGCCTGCATGTCCATGTCGGATGGTTTTTCTGGATATAACCAAGTCTTGGTGGTTGAGGAAGATAGGGAAAAGAAAAAATTTATCACACCATGGGAGACATATGAATATGCTATAATTCCCTTTGGTTTGAAGAATGTTGGAGCCACATTCTAGAGGGTCATGGATCATGCATTCAGCAGGTTGATAGGAAAAATTATGGCAGACTATCAAGATGACTTGACGGTGCATTCAAAAAAAAGGGGTGATCATATCCATCATTTGAGAAAGGTTTTTGAAAGATGTAGATTACATGGTGTCTCTCTAAATCCAAGAAGGGAGTCTAATCATTTTTCGGCAAGATCAATTTTGTGCAAAGATTTTTTCCTAACTATGCAAGTATCATGAATTCGATCAATTTGTTGTTGAAAAAGGAGCAGAGGTTCAAATGGATAGCAGATACTCAAGAGGCGTTCAATAATATCAAAGGAGAAATCACCACTACTCCAGTCCTCATTAGTCCGTACTTTCAAATGGATTTCATCATCTATTCATTTGTTACATAGACAGTTGTTGCATCCACTCTTACTCATAAAAATATCAAAGCAGAAGAACTCCCAATAAGTTTCATGAGAAAAACCCTACATGACTATGAGTTGAGGTATTCATAACTGGAGAAGAAAGCCTTGGCTCTTGTAAAATAAGTAGCACACTTTCAGACGTACATATTGAAATCCCATGTTATTTCTTATGTTCCCTTGTCACCAGTGAAGATGCTCCTGAATCAACAATTGAGAGAAGGAAAATGGGCTAACTGGTTGGCAAAGATACAAGAATATGATATCGAGATTAAACCTTTAAAGGCTATCAAAGGACAAGGTTTATGTAAGCTCATCATGAATAGAGATTCGGTCAATGGAATGATTTCAATTTCAATCAGAGAACCATTAGCTAATTTAGAATGGTACGGAGATATTATATTCTACTTAAGGTCCAAGAAATTTCCTGTCACCATGAACCCCAAGGAACGAAGAACATTGAATATGAAGGTGAATCAATATGTGTTGATTTCCGACATATTGTTCAGGAGAAATTATGATGGTATACTACTGAGATGCGTTGATGAAAATCAATCCCAAGAACTAATAAGAGAATTCCATGAGGGAATATGCGGTGGACACTTTTCACCTACTGCAACTGCTCACAAGTTAATAAGAGCAGGATTCTATTCGCCATCAATTTTTTAGAGACTCGTATGCCACAATAAGGAAGTGTGTGTCATGTTAGCAGTTTTCGGGAAAAATGAAGAGATCTACGATGCCTTTGCAGCCCATAATTGTAGAACAATCGTTCTCCCATTGGGGACTTGATTTTGTCGGGCCAATTAATCCGAAGTCTAGCAAGGGGCATATGTACATTCTCATGGCTATAGATTATTTCATGAAATGTTCGGAAGTGGTGGAATTAAAGAAGGATGATGTTGGAGAGCTAATTAAATTCCTCAAAGACAATATTCTTCTAGATTTGGTGTCCCAGACAAATTTATCACAGACAATGGTTCGATTTTCATCGAGTTGAAGTTTAGGAGTTTTGTGAAGAATATGGAATCATCATGGGTCAATCATCGAATTATTATCCACAAGGTAATGACCTTGTTGAATCCACAAACAAAATACTTGTTCAAATACTGAAGAAAACCATTGACAAGAACCAAAGGAATTTCCATTTGAAGCTGACAGATGCATTATGGGCAAGTAGAACGAATCTGAAGGATATCATCGGGATGTCTCCATATATATTGGTTTATGGGAAAGAAGTGAAAATTTAGATTAACCTCGAGCTCGATGCATTTATTTCTATGGTTAATACCGAAGATACAGAAGACAGTTCACCCATCCAGAGGATAATCAATCAGTTGTTGAAGTTGGAAGAAGAACAAAGCAAAGCCCTGAATCAAATTTCTAAGAGGTAACAAAGTGTCAAAAGATATTTTGATCAGAGAAAAACTGTAAAGAAATTCCAGAAGGGAGAGTTGGTGTTACTTTGGAACAAGGCCAAAGAGAAATCGTCGATGCATACAAATTTTGAATCACTCTGGATCGGACCATACGTCGTCGAGAAGATCTTGGGTTTTAAGTCCTATATGCTACAAGACATGAAGGGTAAAAGATTAATTCTACCTATCAATGGGAAACATTTGAAAGGTTTCTTATCCTAAGACTTTCTCATTCTCATTGTACATAATTTTATTTTCCAATTTGTATATTCTTACTCTGACTCCATAGCCCAATAGGCGGAAGCACCTGGTCATAAAAGGACCTAGATTCTTGACAAACCACAGGGGTTTATCATCCCATAGTTGGAGCCAGTTTTTTAGATCAATTCCCTCTTCCGAAATTTCCCTCCCCTTTTCTATTTTCCCAACTTCTTTTGTCCTTTTATTTTCCCTCTTCTATACTTACGCAAAATTCCCCTTTTCATTTTCCCCTCTATTCTCCCTTTCTAGTTACTATACTTAGTTGTTTTTCCAAAATGGTGGGTTCACATGTTGGCAGACTCATGGATCCTCATCTCCACCCACACTCCCATGTCATGAGTCCGAATGACCGCCACATTATCCTATACTTAGTCATTTATGCAGTCGCGGGTTCCCGAGTTGGCAGGTTTCAATCTTTCATATCCCTTGTTTCGTGACATACATTTTGTACCCAAATGATCTACGATCTACATTTTGACCATTGGAATCCTCGAGATCCTAAGTATATCATCTCTCCTATATGAGTCTGATCGACCGTGTAACAAGACTTAGCCAATTCTCAACATTTTTCAATGGCGGTTTCACGGGTTCCTAGGTTGGCGAGTTCACAAAAATCCCAAATGCTACTTTCTCTCGTCTGTCCCCACCACCTTCGTCCTTTTCTTAATACATATTTAGTATGGTTTAATGCTAATAACTCATCATGCAGGTCCAGTAAATATCGTCATTAATAAGTGAAGGGTCGAGGAGATTTCTTATTAAACCACATTAAAAGCATGATTTGCGGAAGATTATATTATATCTTTCAAGTGCTTAATTAAATATTATCTAGATCAAAATAACGCTCTTGTCAACCTATGGAAGCATCAACTTGACAACAGTTCTGTAGAGATACTTTGAACATTTTTGGACGAGAGGACCAGAAATTTTAGTGGCCTAGATTGTATTCTTATTATTCATCCCCTTCTACTAAGAAGGAAGTAATTTGGACGTCCATAATTGCTCATGCAGGCTCTGTTACTGAAGTTTTTGACTGCGAGGAATTGGTTGCCTGGTGTGCTGAGAAGTATATACCAATTCATTGGATGATTCAACTCCAAGACCATTCTCTCGTCTCTCTTGCACCTCAAGTGTTCCGTAAAATGTTGAAACTCCTAGAGCCAACACTCACCTTCAAAGGTGAAGATTGCAGGGACTTCTTGAAAAAACATGAAAACGGCCTGGATCTCTTACTTGAATTCTTGGAGAATATTGTGGCCATTCCTGAAGATATTACCAGATTGCATGTGAACTTGTTCAAGAACCCCTTTTGGGAAATTTCCTGGTTATTTACCAGAGTAACGGGCCAAGAAAATGCTGCCAACATTTCCCGTATGATTCGTTATATCTTATATTATACTGTCAAGGAGCATACCATTTTCGATTGGGGAAAGTTGATTTCCATTGAAATATCTTCCTAATTGTCTTAGTATAAAAATGATAAGAAATTATTTATGGATTCTTATTTGTCTTTTGTGATAGCGCATTGTTGTCAATTTCCTAAATTGTCTATATGCAAGAAGGTGAATTGTGAATTTGACCATGTGACCTTTTGGTACCAAGCATTATGGAGGCACAAAGATTCCTTGCATTTTTATGAAGTTTTCAACGAATTTGTCTCGGTTCTTAAAATATTTTTGTTTGGAAAAGAGACCCCAAGAATATGTGCTCAGGCTAGTAAATTCCTGGATAAAAAGGGGACTTTGGAGAAAATGGAAAATTACAATGTCATCAGGATTTTTGGTTCTAAGGAAAATCCCTCCTTTCTTCCATGCCATATACCCAACATAATTTTTGTTATAGAAGTTGCAAGGAAATATAATTTCTAGCTGCACTTTTTTCATGAGAAACGAAAAAAACAATTAATACCTTTTCCTTGGAAAATTGGGGATTTTGTATTCAGAAGTATGAACAAAATTGATGAATTTGCAAACCACTTCAACAACTTGAATCTCAAGTATGTTGAAAGGATTATAGGGTTTGACCCTAACGGAATATTTGTGGAACATATGTCAATAGTGGGTTTTAGCAATTCATTTATCCACATTGTTCTAGGAGAAGAAGAAGATAATAACCTTGGAAATCTTGCCCACACTGTTGGCGACCTAGAGATGGTACTCAGTACCAATGAATTTTACAAACAGAGAGGAAACAGTCCCAGCAAGAAGAGTGCCTAGTCCCCAACTATTAATCCTAAGACTACAACACCTCGGAGCAATGCTCCAGTGGCCCACCCATCTAAAAACATAATCAACATTAGTTCAGGCAGAGGAGGAGACAAGAACCCCCCTCCAGGAAAAATTGAAAGCTCACATAAACTCCCTCTATGGAAGAAGATGAAGAATATTGTACAAGAGGAATAAGAGCATCACGTCGAAAGTGACATCAATGGCTTCTCCCTTGAAGATATGGAGCTTGAGGCTGACATTGAGAAAAAAATTCCTAAAATTGATAAGCCAGGGGGCACGACCCACCAGAATCAGTCATTGGAAATTGTTGAGAATGAGATCTTTGATGAAGAAGAATCATTTGTATTTCATAGCGTTGTCTTTGAAAACAAATCTAAGAAAACAATTATTGAGAAGAGTGATGTAAAGAATAAAAAGGGGAAATATTGTAATGTCCCCCACCTCTTAGAGAGGTGATGAGGAGACTCAGTGGCCTGGGCACCCCCACTAGGTCATAGTCTCACACTGAAGGGGGGAAAGTCAAGAAGTTAAAAGTTATATTTTTAAGTTGACTTAAGAAAGGA
>ML778478.1:2002056-2019985 GCA_009831015.1 Picea engelmannii | reverse complement strand
AACTGGCCCTGAGACTAGAATGGTGTGGAGGAGTCTTTCATCCCCGAGACCAAGTTGTGGAACAAGGTGAGTGGATATTTCACCACTGAGTTGCTCCCAAGGGTTTGTACAGCAAAACCCCCAAACTGAATGCTCAAGAGCAACAGCAAATGCTAATCCAAAACCAGAATGAGTAATAGGTGCACCCCAGCCTCTTACTTATACTTTTCCTTATAATTCTTTGTTGAGTTAGGTTAACTCCCAGGGTTAATCTTCTATTCTTCTGTTGAGTTATCTTTTACTCCTTTATCCTTTTCCTTTCTTAAGTCAACTTAAAAATATAACTTTTAACTTCTTGACTTTCCCCCCTTCAGTGTGAGACTATGACCTAGTGGGGGTGCCCAGGCCACCGAGTCTCCTCATCACCTCTCTAAGAGGTGGGGGACATTACAAATATCATTCAGAGGTTAAACTAATAAATATGCGACCTTCCCATATTTCCAGAATCCATAAAGCAACTGGTGATGCATTGGACGACTCCATTGGTGGTCTCAAAACGGAAAATATAAAGTTAAAGGAAAGGATTAAGGAACTGGAAGAGACGTTGATGCCTCTTCCACTTATTTCCATCCCTTTGACAATTTTCGGACCCACCACGCTCACAGCCAAATTAAAAGGATCATCAAGATTACTCACATCAGTGAGGAGCTATGTGGAGAACAATATCAAGAAAATAATGGCACTGATTACAGAAACTTGGTAAATTTCAAAGAACATGATTTATTTTGGCTCAAGGGCACATGCCTTCCATGAGTATCTACAGGACGACCTAAAAAATGAATAAGGTTTTTACCTTGATGTCATGGTACCCTTTGGTATTAAATTTTCCAACATGTCAGAGCTAAAGAGAAGAGAGGAGGACCTTCCCTCTCCAAGTCGGATCAAGCAACTAAATGCATGCTGGAAAGAAAAAATAAAGAACTTGAACAACATCGTTAAAGCGTGCAACCAAGCCATAACAAGGAGAGAAGAGCTATTCAAAAGGCTCATGGAGGTGGACCTAGCTGGAAGCACTAAGGAAGTCCAAGATCCCAAGTTGATCCTCAACTCGTTCTTCCTAAAAAACAATAGTTCAATGAGCAAGTTGATATTTTTAAAGGATTGTCTATTGAAAAATTGTATGGTATAATTGAATATGATGAGAACGCCATAGATAATTGGCTAGTGGATTACTCCGTAAAAAATTAGGATATTGAAGAAGTTTTACATGGAATTTCCCTTGATCTTTGAGACTTGGAGGGTGAGTTGTTCAACATTAAAATCCGGCATGAAATCAACGTGGAACCTATGAAAATTTACATCGAAGAATGCTTCAAGAAAATTATCGATAAACTGAAAAATGAAGGGAAATAAGTAGTTGAGACGGTTCCTGTAATTGTTGATGAAAACGTTAAAAGGACATCAGTGACCAAACAAACAAAAGAGAGACCATCATAGTAATTTTATGTTGATCATATCTTTATTTTTCTTTATCAAGTTCTTCATCCAATTATTCAACCTCTTTCACTAGAAAGGTTTAACTGAAGACTAATAACTCATTTTTTCTTCTTACCGGGTCTTGTTGATCCTTCTACCACCCATTGTCTTCCTTATAAAAACGTATTTCTTGTATTTATTTTATTTATGGTCCGTGGAAGCCCCAATCCCATTCTTTAACACAAACGCATTTACAATTTCAAAGAATATGTAACAGACTATATATTTTTTAGAAATTTCAAGAGAACTACTTTGGGAACAATCTCAACTGTGCTTAGGAACCCTGTTTTCATAATATAAAGTATTTGAGGTTGATCTATCATTATCTATTTGAGTTGTCCATGTGTCCACTCTGTTAAAGTTCTCTTATGCATGCAGATCATCTTCTTTTTGTTTTATGTGACCAGAAATGTTTATCTTAAACTATGAGTGATGTGAGGAAATTTTGATTATTTCTTTTCAATGTGTGGAGTGTATTATTCCTCGTTCTTTCTCGGGAAATTTCTTTAAAAAAAAAACAAAAAACATTTTCCTTTTATTTGATTGCAATTTTTATATTTATTCGATTACTACGACAAACTTCTGTCAAGTCTCGCATTCTGAATATTTAGAAATCCTAAGAAAATCTAAAGAGGAGTACCACCTCTATAAAAACACAGGGGGATTTACATCCTCATGAGGTTATCGTTTCGGTCCTAACGGATTGAAGTGTCAACATAGTTGTAAACCATGTCAGCATGTCAAAGATGATCCTCCCAAGACTTGTTATAGATTAGTATATCATCAAAAAATACTAATACAATTTTCAAAGGAAGGGCTTGAAAATTGAATTCATCAACCCTTGGATTGTGGAAGGTGCATCCGTAAGGCCAAAAGGCATGATCAAAAATTCATAATGAGCTTCATGAGTTCGGAATGTTGTTTTGGGGATATCTTCTTCCTTCATTCTAATCTGATGATACCCTGAACGGAGATCCAACTTTGTGACGTAGATTGCTTCATGTAGTTCATATAACAATTCATCAATGATGAGAATGGGAAACTTATCTTTAATAGTGATATTTTTGAGCTCTCTATAATCTGGACACATATTCCATGAGCCCTCTTTCTTGAGTACCATTACCACTAGTGCAAAGTAAGAACTTTGTCTAGGTCTAATAATGCCATCCTCTAACATTTCTTCAACCATACGCTCAATTTCACTCTTCTGGGCATGAGGGTATCTGTAAGGACCGATGTTAGGAGGAACAATCCTAGGAGTTAGGTGAATAGCATGATCATGATTGCAAGTGGGTGGAATATCTTTGGGAATATCTTCAAATACTTTAAAATGCTTATCAATGATCCCTTGGAGATATAGGGGAATATATGGCTTAGATGTTTGAACATCTAGTGAGCATAGTTGTACAATTACACTATGATGCCCCTTTTTCAATAATTTGTCATGCCATTAGAGCTTATCACCTTACTGGGTTTCCCTGTGATACCCCTTAACTCAATTTCCTTTCCTTCCAATGAAAATTTCATGAAAAGTTCTTGAAAATTAAAATCCAATGTTCCCAATGATTGTAACCATTGGACTCCTAGTACAACATCAACACCACCCATGGGTATATCAATCATTGGACTATTCATTACATATTCCCTCATAGTAAGATTGATCTTCTGGAATTTTCCTGAGCAATTGATAGTTCCTCCATCTACAATCATTACTTGAAACTCTGGAGTTGGATATATAAAGCAATTGAGAGCTTTGGCTAATTTATAATGAATGAAATTATGAGTACTACCAGGATCAATTATGACTATTACCTTTTTCTTTTTGATATATCCTTCGATCTTGAGGGTTTGAGGAGTGTTAATTCCAGCCAATGCATTACATGATATGGTGAGAGTTAACTCTTCAAAAGAAATCTCTTCTACATTTTCATTTTGAGATGGTTATTGTTCTTGTTCTTCTTTCTCTTCACAACCTATGTAGAATAATTTCTTCTCGCCACACTTATGTCCCTTACTGTACTTGTTGTCACAATTAAAGCATAAACCTTTTATTTTTATTTCCTCCAATTGTTAAGGTGTCAACCTTGTAGGTTGAGGTGTTTTAGAAGAAGGAACATTATTCTCTCGATAGACGTTACGAGTGGTCCTTCTAGTAGCCATAGCCATATTTTTACTTTCAACATTTCTCGCCACCCTGAACACATTCTCAAATGATTTTGGTTCCCAAAGGCGAACCTCATGTTGAATTTTATCCTTTAAAGTTCCTATGAATACATTAATCAGGTGCCCATTTGGAATATTTGTTACCTTTATATTAAATCTTTGGAAGTTCTCAATGTGCTCTGTAACTGAACCCTTTTGCTTGAGATTTATCAATTCACTGAAGAAGGGATTGCTCCTTATATCCTCATAGTGTGCTATCATTTCTTCTATGAAAATTGTCCAAGTGACAAGTGATTTGTGAGAACAAAGCCATTGATACCACACAAATTGATTGGGTTCTAAATATAAAGACGCAATTTGTACCTTTTGTGTGTGTGGCACATCATGTAGATCAAAGAACTGCTCCATCTAGAGTATCCATGCGATTGGATCCTTACCATCAAACTTCCTCATATCAATCTTAGGAAATTGGTTGGTCTTCAACCCAAAGTTGGAGGTTCTCCAGTCTTGATTCATCTTCCTTATTCCCTCATCATGAATTTTATGGGATACATTTTCACTTTCAGCTGGCCTCTCTATTAGCAAATTTTTCAATACTTCCATGATCTCTCTTTTTAAACCATCCATCCTAGTATCCATTATTCCTTCCAATTTAGTTTCAGTTGAACCCATCATCCCTTGTAGTTCATCTTTTGTTATTGCCTTCTTTTGTAAATCATTTATGTCCCTGTGCATTTCTTCACCTTCATCAAGAGTCCAAGTAGGACTATATGAAGGCTTATTTGTTGTATAAGTTTCCTTTTTTGGTGGCATGTTTTTCAAGTATCACTTTTAAACCTTGATTTGGAGGTGGTTATGTTAAACAATCTTTCTTCTGTTGTATCTATAAAATTCCAGCCCTTCTGGGTTTGAATTTCCGTTATGTAGTTCTATAATACATCTTCTCTGAAATGCCATAGGTCTAATCAAAATTGGATGTGCCAAGTGGAAGTTATGGTAACGTCCCCACACCTTGTTGATTTTTGTCCCTTCCAGGAGAGCGTACTTGTAAAGCATGCCAAGAGAAAAATATATGATATTTGATTCTGAAACTTACACCATAAATACTATAGACTTTTCATTGTCCAATGAAAATGGTCTCACTTAATTTGGATATTCACTGAATAATATATCACTTTTTTACCCGGAACACCTTTTTGAGACTAGTTAATAGGCCTAGTCAGCTACCCTATCTTACATAGGGTGTATCTCCAAAAGTAGGATGATCGAGAAGCTGATATTTTTTCCACAACTACCTTGATAATTTATCTGAATATCCTCTGAGATTCAAGGTCTGAAACATCACATAAAATGTTTTATAGAGAAAATTATGCAATGACTAAATTCAGGATGATTCCCGAACCTGATATTACACAGGCTATATCTCTGAAATTATAAAGCCTCAATAGCTGAAATTTGAACCCCAAGTACCTTGATCAATCTACTAAATATCCTCGAAGGAGTTCCTTTTGAAACGTTGTAGAAAAAAAATTATAGCGAAAATTCCAAGGTGTCTAAGATGCAGTAGCGAAACCCCAAGACCTTGAGGTCTGATACCAAATGTTAAGAACCAAATATCAAAATAGCATAAAAACCTCAGAATAAATACTCAATGCCTTGAAAAAGAGAGAATTTCAGATAATAAGCCTCTTTGAGGGGCCAACCTCCTTATACACCACATAAATTTGCAAAAACAAGATGATTCCAAATGAAAAGGTCTCCTTGGTATATATAGGATACTAGGAGGTACAATTACAACTAATGGACCCAAGATGACATAAATAAAATAACAATGCTAATGTAATATACCCCAATTAAGGGGTAATGTGAGAATATTTAGGGCTTAAAGCTTTTAGGAGGAGACCTTGTAGGTTCTTGAAACAACTCATCATAATTAGATATGATGTTGATCAACTCATGTTTATGATTTGGATCACAACCTGATAAATCATCTATTATATCTTCTTCTTTTTGCTTCACTATCATGAGAAAAAAATATTTATTTGTGTTCACGAGTGTCTTCATTTGCCCCGTGTTCACTAGAGAAACATTAGTTTTGAGGCAATGAGCTCTGATAATATATTCAATCCCATCCTTGAAAAGATGATATTTATTCTCTTTTCAGTAGAATACAGCCTTCTTGTCAAATAGATATCGACTACCCAAGATAATTCCACAAATGTCAAGAGGCACAACATCTAACTTGACCTCATCAAAGAACTTTGTTGTAATTTCAAACTTGATCTTACACTGCTTTGTCACCTATAACTTAGAATTGTCACACACCCAACCTAATGGATATGGATTTTTGTGAGGTGTCGTCTTCAAACCCGGATTCTTAACAATTACTTCAGATATTAGATTAACTTGAGATCCGTTGTCAAATAAAATATCTACCTTAGTATGCTTGACTATCACTCTGACATGAAAAAGCTCACTTGATCAATATCACTTTCCACTTTGGAAGATTGAACTAAAGCATTTAAATTGATAGTTGATATACCTTTGCTTCCTTTGGCCATGATCTTAGATTCATCTCCAGAATTTGACTCTAGAACCAGATGAGTTGATGCAACAATCATTTGCTTCCCTTTATCCTTGAATTTATTTGGTCATAATTTTGGATGCAGCTTCCAATGTTGTGATTCCTCATGTCCCTTTTTCTTACAATGGGAACATGTAGGACTTCCCTCAGCTTGCTTCACTTTGGTTGATTTCTTACTCTTCCATTTACCTTTTGGTTTCTTCTCGAACTTGCATGCTTACCCTTACTAGCCTCTGGATGTGTAGCTTGTACTGACACTTTATCAATGTTAGTAGGGATAAACATTAGTATAGTGTGAGATATGAGTGCATGCCACCAATATATTTCAGAAGAGTTTCATGAGTATACAATAGAATCCCTAGTGATAATTCCTTCTTTTTGAATTCCTATGTATATGCCCGAATATTCTGGCATTTACCCTGTCTTAGATGTTCCCTTTCAATCATTGTCATTTGTGTATGTGCCAATGGATAAAAAAAATTTCCTTATAGCCTTAGTAAACTTATCCCGGGAAGATATTACTTTACCATTTTGAACAAGATCAAGTTGCATCTTACTCTCCCACCATATTAATGCAGTGCCACTTAGTCGAAGAGAAACTAATTGTATCTTTGGAACCTCGTCCATAATATTTTGAACCCTGTAATATACCTCTATCTGCTTGATCCAATTGTCCAATTTCCCGGTATTCAATTCTCCATCATAGGTCGTCAATTTGAACTTGACATCCAATTTTAGTAATGGTAGATTATGGTCAACCTTTTTAGAGGACTTCTTTCAACGAGAGGAATGTTTACTTGCTTCAGAAGAAACTGATGATGATGATGATGATGGGGAAGGGGGTTCTGAAGTTCCCTCACCTTTACCTCCTCCTTCTCCTTTTACCGAAGATTCTCTGCTTACAGGATTTTGAATTCTTTGTTCTAACTCATCTATTGTTTCTCTCAATGATTGAAGCATAGCTCTGATCTCTCCATGACTCATGGGATGATCTTCTTCTTCTCCCTTTTCAAAATCCATCTTTTGTCTCCAAGATCTCTTTCCAATATCAAACTTATAACTTGCAAGTTTTTATTTACCAAGTTTGAGTTTGACTCTTATAAGCATTCACTTGCAAGCACTTGTCAAACCTCGCTCGAATACGAAATTGATCTGAAAAATCCTTAAATGCTTATTAATCTCTTAATATATAAGAAACATCTACTTGATCTTTGAAATAAAATGATCGCTTGAATGTATGAAAATTACATGTGAAGAACTTATCTAACCAAATCCACTTTAATGATAAATATCTTGCAAAATAATTAATCTTGAAATGCACAACAATAATGAAATCACATACACAAGTTGGAAAAGAAGGGTTCACCCAATTTAGGCTACCTCTCCGGGTTTGATTCCAATAGATACCTTCTTTTATTAATGCTCAAATGCTTGTGTTTTACAATGACCTTTTTACATGTTTCTCAAATGTAGAAACATAGTGCATCGTTGGATTCCTAGCGAAAAATCGTACAAAATGAGTATAAAGTTATTGAAATTATGTCAAGGTACCCCTCAACACACTTCACGGTGTATCCTCACAACTTAGGTACCCTCATGCATGAATTACGAGACTACCTCTGCATAAAAAAATAATGGATGTACAATCCTCGGTTTGCACACCCATTAAATAGTGCGCGAGCCCTTAACTGACCTCTGAATTTCATGGCAGGCATTTAAATATAACTTGGTGGGTTCTATAACCAAATCTGCACCTTTAGGTGGATTGGTTAAAGCTTGGTATTATATATAGTAAGTCTGGGGTTCGAGCCCCATCGACCATACTATATAATGTTTGTTTGTTACAATTGTTTAATATATGGTGGTTTGAATACATATGGCATATAGTTTGAAACTATATGTTATAAATAGCATATAACTTTACCAACCTCTGCGAACATAGCTACGATTATGTGGTATATTACAACAACCATGGGCTATGGGCCGAGGGCCTAAGCCCTCAGCCTTTTTTCCACCTAAAATACTTTTGACCCCATTCAAATATATGTGGTGTCATATCATATTAAGTCCCAAGTGAATGGCATAATGGTAACCGAAGTTTGTATAAGGTTTGTGGAGGTTGCAGGTTCGACCCCTGTCGACTCCATAATTTTTAATAAACCATGCCATTATAGGCCAATGGGAGGTCGCCATGTGGTGGCCTCTCATTAGCTCATCCTTGCCATGTGTTATCATAGGAGTGGACCACTTGTGTGCCACTTGTCAACCTGTAATTGGACTACTTGGATTGTACCTTTCTAGGTCAGCTGTCAAAATCATGTGCCACGTGTCACCCTTGCAGTGGTGACATGTGTCACCCTTTTTTTCCCATGTGGACTTTGACCTTTGACCTAGTTTGACTGGAACTTTGACCACTCATAACTTTTTCATACGAACTTTGATGTAATTTTTGCACCATTGGGAAGTTATCGCCGAGCTCTACACATTGATGGTGTTTTCGAGAGAATTTGAGACAATCAAAATTTGAGCATTTCTAAACCATTATGGACCTCTGTGGACATTCCAGATCTTTCTGGACCTCTGTGAGCATTCTCGGATCCTCCTGGATCAATAATATTTAGGGAAATGAGTAAGACAACAACCCATAAATGTTGGGGATGTAAAGGAGAACACGAGTACAAGGATTATCCTCACAGAGGAGACATAATGAGGATTTTGCATAACATCTAGGAGGAAACTATAATAGAGAATATGGGCATAAACATTCCAAAGGTATTGAGTGCATTCCAAATGTACAAATGGATGACAAATCAAGAAGAACATATGAAGTGTAGTGATTTCCAGAATTGAAATATTAAAGAGGAATATGAGAAGGAAGACATACTTATACTTGCCATTGTTTGCAAATAAGATGGAATATGAAAGGAAACCATCTGGAAATAGACGAGAATTGATTGCAATACCATGAAATGATAGATGGATGAGTTGAAGTTAAAGTGTGGTGAAAAATAGAGTTGACTCCTCCATATTAGCCTATATGAAGTTGGAATGACATATAGTGCAACACTATAGTGTGTTGGAAGGATTAGGTAAGATAAAGTTGGGACAAGATTACCTACACAAAGGTAGCTACTAATGTGGTTGCAGTATATTGGTTGGAATTCCAAAATGGCCAAGTTGGACTTGGATGGACTTGGATAGACTTGGATGGAAGGTGTACAGATAAGGAAGCAACATTGCACAAATGAGTAGAGTGAGAGCAACAAAAGGTTGCAAGAATCCAGAAGGATTTAAGGATAGCCACATATAGCACAAGGAACCAAAATAAATATGCATTAGAGAGCATACTGAGAAGTGAAGCATAATGCATATAGGAAAGCTAGAATGCATATGCATTAGTAGGCATGTTGAGAGTGAATGCTTGGTGCACATGGAAATGTTTGGGCATATATATAACATGCTATAGACTAAGAGTAGTCTATTCTTGTATATGAAATAATGATGTTATGATAGTTGAATGTGGCTAATGGTGAATTGTGTACATAGGGAAAATAGTTAATAACACGGTTGAAAGTGTTGATGATGCTATTACATATGACAACCATCCATTTGAAGACAAAATTGGGATGGTAAAATATTGAACAAGAGGTTGGAGAAGGGAGCTCATGAGTTTGTACATGACACCATATAATCAGGTGGCATCAAGCAAATTGATGGAAGTCATGTAGGTATGAATTTGGTGGCTTATGATGCATAAATGTTCAAGGTAATTGAGGTAAGAGTCCCCTCAGTGAAAATTCAATATTTGAGTTGATGTGTATTATGAGCATGACACTCCAGTAGATGTGGTAAAGGCAAAGGGCATTGAATATGCAATGGTTATTTAATGCTTGAATGCAATTGTATGAAATTTAATGGCATGTCATGTTGTATTGGTTTATGAGTTCATAACCAAGATAGGTTAGGAGATATACTCTTGTTATAGAAATGGATGCCAATAGAACTAGCCATGTGTGAGGCCATAATGTGGTTGGATATGGAAATTTTATAGCATAGGTTGAGCTAAATGAAATTCATCAATTCGCAAACAAACTAAATGAATTTGTTACGTTATGTTATTTTTTATGTCATAGATTCCTTCATATTGGGTATTTGTTATTTTTTGATAGCCATGATACTAGATCTAATCTATCATGTGATTTGTTTTATTGATTTAATATATTTAGTTTTGTGTTGTAAAAGCAATGTAATTAGAGATAAAGCATGTAAATATGAGCATCATTTTTGTCGGATTATAAGTTACTATACAATGTTTTCTCTCTTATATATTTATGGTCTTCAGTTACACATTGTTTCAAATACTATTTGAAGGTCCAACGTTTCTACAACTTCAAAACGACAAATCATTCAATAAAGGAGACTGAAACCAAGCATAGTAACTGTGGAGTTTACCAGTATCTCAAATTAATTAGATATTATCTTGAGGTTGTGTTTGAGAGTCTTTAGTTTAAAAAATTCTTTGATCCCTTTGCCTTGTCAAAATCTCTAGTGTCGAACAAAGTGTTTTTGAACTCATTGTCTTTTTCGGAGTTTCTTTACCACTAGGCACAACCTAATAAATGAGTTGTTGGATTTGTTACTAAACTTGTCATCCTTGAGCAATGTTAAAAAAAAGGTATTGCTCGGAACTTGAGTTAGCAAGAAAGGATTTTACAATCATTAATTATTCTACCATATTGTTGCCTAACATTCCTTTAAGGAGATTGTTCTACCATAATGTTGCCTAACATTCCTTTAAGGAGATTGTTCTACCATAATGTTGCCTAACATTCCTTTAAGGAGATTGTTTAATGCAAAGTACACATCAATTATAGGAAATTGTTCAATAAGGAAAATAAGGACATACAATTATATTGTGCCTCCCTTTTAATAAATTTAACAACTTCCATATACAAACAATGAGTCATTTTATTTTGTTTTTTTTCTTACACTGTTAAGTGTTATTATATATGAAATTTTGTGAAGTTTACATATGCTATACTTATAACCGTTATTGTAGGTAATTTATGAATAAGTATTTTTTTTATTATGACTTTTTAATAACTTTTTGTTATTATCAAATTTTCATTATTATTATTGATAAATTATATCCCATCCTTCGATAATAAATTCAAAGATTAAATTGTAAATAAATTATAAAATAGTCTTTATTAAAAATAATAATATAAAATATGAAAATTGATAATCTTGTATTGTTTTCTTGGTGATAATATGTATTTCATATTTTTCACTTGTATAAATCCTAAATTTTGTGGAATGGAATTCAAATTACTTAGCTTGCTTTCCATTAATCCTATTACACAATTTGGCTTGCTAAAGTGCTAGCACAATGCACTCTTTCTAGTGAACATCAAGTCATTGTAAAGTTTGAGTCTTGAAGCTTAGAATGACTTAAATTCTTTTCTGAAGGCCCTTATTTTGAGTGGTGATGTTGTAGTCAAGGTGTGTACATAAATGGCTATCATTACATTTCCTCTTATTTTAGAGTTGGTGACCACCAAAAAACCTTGAATACTTTGAAACTATCAACATGTTATTTATGTATCTATTCATTAAATTTATTTTCACCCCTTCATAGTGAGGAATCTTAGCCAAAGGGACAATTGTGAGTTACTATAAGTAGTGTTCCCACCGCTCTCCCATGCACACAACAACAAAAAAGTCCCTCAAACTATGGAAAATAACAATAACATCTAAATGTCTATTTGAGATGGATCAAAACTTGTGATACATGGGATTCTTTGGTAGATCCCATAAAAAATGCATTGACAATAAAGCCTATGATAAAATCCCACTAATATCCCACTAAATGACAACACAACCAACAAATAACTTAAAACTTTATGTCATTAGACATCAACTTTCTTGTTAGTAAACTTGACATTTAGTTTCTTGTTAGTCAAATTATACTTTGGAAAGGAATAAGATATACTAATATATGTGAGTAGATTGATAAATGTATTTTTTAAGGTTCCATTTCTAAATGCAAGCAATCTACTTAGCTCAAATGATGGCCATGACAACTATGATGAGGAGGATGATAATGCTTTCCACATCAAAAGAATTTACTTTATATAGTTTTCCCTATTAAAACCCTTCCATACATCTCTCGTACTATTACTTTTATTGCAAACACATGCATTAAAATTTTTGTATCAAGCCAAGCAAGATTCTATAAGCAGTGGAGGCCATCAAGCATATGCTTTTAGCTAAAGTCATTCCCAACATCTTCCCGTACAATATTTTATTGAGTATCCTAGAATGAGGCAATGAAGATGAACTAGAATTCTTGTATTGTTCTTAGTTAGACAAATTCATACATTATCATCAATGCCAAACATGTAGAATGGATTATGCATTCAAAGTGTTTGAAGAAATGCAAGCACATGGGTATCTTCCAAATGTTGTAACCTTCAATATTCTTGTCAAATGGCTTTGCAAGGAGGGGAGAATTTATGAGGGCTTGATTTTGTTAGTTGCTATGCTACAAAAGGATCACGAGACCAATGCAATCACATTTAACACCCTAATGGATCAACTATGCAAAGAAGGCAAGCTACAAGAGGATAAGAAACAATTCCATACATTAAATGAAGGGTATAAACCGATTTCATTACATACACTACTTTGATTAACGATATTTATAAGGAAAGCAACATGGACAATTAAGAAGCTCTTACATGGAATCCTAAATAAAACATGTCTTGATATTATCACATACAATGGTTTATTGATGGTTTCTATAAGAAAGGAAACTTGTACAAGGCTAGGAAACTATTTTATGAAATGCCTAGCTAACACATACTTCATGATGTTTTCACATGCAATGAACTTATAGATGATCACTATAAGGAAAACAAACTAGATGAGGATAGGAATCTTTTCCATGGAAATCCCAAAAAAGTATATGTCCTTATGTTGTCACAGACAATGGATTTATTGATAGCCTTGACAAGAAATGAAACATGTATGAGGCCAAGAATCTCTTCTATGAAATAACCAAAAAAATATACTAGGTGTTTTCACAAACAATGTGATTATTTATTGTCTTTTCAAAAAAAGCATGTTGGATGAGGCTTGGAAACTCTTCCATGAAATGTCCAAAAAACACATATTTCTAAATGTATTCACGTACAATGTATTTACTGAAGGTATTTATAAGGAATGCAAGTTGGATTAGGATAAGAAGATATTTGAAATCTTCAAAAAAAACATGTGTCCTAGTGTTGTCACATACAATTCATATATCAATGGTCTCTCCAAGGAAGGCAAGTTGGACAAGGCTAGGAAACTCTTCCAAGAAATTACTAAACAAAATATGTCTTGATATCATAACATGCAATGTGTTTATTAATGGTCTCTGTAAAGAGGGGCGTAGAAAGAAGCCATCATGTTGCTTCATGAGATTCTACTTAAGGGCTACACCTCTAATGTTCTCACATGCAATTCTCTTATTAGTGGTCTTTGCATATTAGTGGTCTTTGCAAAGAAGGCTAGCTTCAAAAAGCTCTCAAGATGCTAATTATTATGATGCAAATAAACTATTAGCCTAATGAAATCACATATGGTACACTTAGAAATGGGTCACCTATAATATATTAGAAGATGGATTCTGCAAGCACCACAAGATAGACTAATCTCAACAAATCTTCTATGAGATCCAAAATCTCTAACATTACTACATTTGACACATTGATTCATGGACTCCACAAAGTGGGTAATCTTAATGAGGGAATCACGTTATTTCAATATATGAATGAAAATGGTCATGTCGTTGATATGATTACATATAGTATCCTCATGGATGGACTTTGCAAGAAAGGGGTGCATTTCTTATGACAGTATATAGGACTTGATTCAATGCTTCTTCAAGAAAAGAAAATGCAAGCTTTGTTATGACAACATTCTCAAGTCTAATGCTTTTTCCATTAATGTCATTGTATAAGGATTTTTCCAGAGTATATGCATCCATTTTTTAATCAACATTTTAGACCAAAGCTATGTGGTCCATAATCATGATAAAATAATCCAAAAATCTTGGCCAAGATTGACCTAATTAGAAAATTTAGGGAAGCAATTGAGATTCAAAAGTGTTATATTTTTTGGGTTATTCTGGAAGTGTTTACACCATGCTTAGGGGTGCTTCATGTGATGTGGAATGCATGGTGTGCCAATTACCTTTGGTTGTACCATGATGGGCATACACTTTGGAGATAGCTTTCTCATGGGTTGTCGGGCCTTGCCTTGATGCTTATGTGGCAAACTTCCTTAAGAGGTTGGAGACCTATGTAGCTTGGTGCATCTTCATGAAGCATGTGCATGAATATTGGTTACTTGCTTCAAAGGATGACTCACCTTAGAGGAGGGGAATTGAGCATCTTGGAGGAATTTGAGCCCTAGATGGCATGGTGACACTTGATTGCTTGCATGTAGGCTTGTACTTGACTTGAGGACTCTTGGGTTGAGGAGTAGAGTGATCATGTAGGTGTAATGGACCTAGAGGATCATGTAGCTATAAAGGTAGCGTTGGAGCATTGGATGCCTTTGGAGGAGGAGTGTTGGAACCTTCTTAAGGAACACCCAATATTGGACCCTTTCTTATTGGATGTGCATGTCTTGGAGCTTGACATGTGTCACTTAGAGTTGGAGCACTTCACATGTGCACCTATATAGTGATTTATAAGGTTGCTTGTTTATGGACCTTTTCCACTTTATGAATGTTGGCATGCACCTTTCATCTAATAATGAGCGAGATTATTTTCATTATCTCATGTGATCACATACTTATGTTAGTGATGCGAGAGCTAGAGCAACTTGGTTTTTTTCATTGTACTTGCTCTCTTTTGTCTCGAGTGGTAGGGTTCTTGAGGATATTTAAGAGAAGGCTAAGGTTAGGGTTTTGACCTAAGCAGACAAGGGAATATAGGGTTTGGGAGAAACCCTAAAGGAGCAAAGGGGGTGCTTGATCTTATAATTCTTGTGAGAGAAAAAGACTAGGGTTTTGTGGCAATTGGAAATCCTAATACTACTTGGAGTGATTGATGTGGAGAAGATAGAGGGAGACTATCTTGTACACTTGTGGGATGTAAATGTAGGTGTCATAGATGACTTTTCGATGTGTATGCTAGCTTGTTGAGGATATTTGGTGGAGTGAATAGCTTTAGTTGGGAGTGATTCCTAGATAGGAGGAGTTGTGCCAAGGGTTTTCTTATGGTTTCCCTAGCTAGGGTTTGAGGAGCTTGACTTGTACCAACTTGTATTACGTTATTGGTATGTATTTGTACTTCATATTATCTATATATATAAAGTGTTCTAGTAATCCAATCTTTGTGTACTTGCAAATTTTCATCTAGGGCTCAAATTTTCATCTTGGATGAATTTGAGCCCTAGATGAACCATGAGTATTTTCTAGTGTTGGTTATGCATGTTGATTTGACATAACATTGAGCAGAATTTGTTAAGTGATTAACAAACATATAGAAGCTAAAGGGGCATATTTACTGCTATAATTATTTGTTATAATAAAGTATTTTCAAATCTGTTATATGCTCGAGAAGTGTGCCCTAAGGGGTAAAACCATGTTTCATTGAAGTACACTTGTTTGGTATTTATTTTCCTGGGTTGCCTTGTGAATTGGGTTGAGGAGAAGTGGAGTATTCACCGCAATAAATTATTATCTAGATTTAATGCTAAGGATGAAAGTTCATGGGAAATAAATCTAGGAGACCTCAAGGTTGAAGTGAGATTTCTAAATTTACAATAAAAGTCATATTCATGAAATTTGCAAAAAAAACATCAAATAGATTTAACAAAGATGATGGCTTGAAGATTAATTGAAATTGGATCTCATCCTTGTCAAGATGTGAGAATCTAAGTATGTCATAGTTTTTAACCCCTCCTTTTTTTCCTTTTAAACCTTTTTTTTTTGGTCAATAATCTAGATCTATTTATATTTCCATTGAAAAGATAACAAAAAAGCATGTTGTTGGCCTGCCACTAGGGAAACCAGACCAACAACAGTGAAATAGTTTTACTAGTTTTTTGCATGAAAATTGTCTTTTAGATCTAGAACACTGACAGTAGCTATATCTAAAACATTGAATATGACTTAATATTGGACTATATAGATGCTTAGCTAGACATTTGCGAGGTATCGCCCAAATTCCATGACTTACAACCTGAATTGTGATATACAAAATAAAGCACCTGGGTAGGAGGTGTTGCGACAACTTCCACGTCGATTCCGACGATCTTCCTCGCCACCAGGTTCATCTTGTGGTCCAAGAGTCGAATATGTGATTGCATCTCATCAAGCTGGAGCATAATTTCTTCTTCGTCATCCTTCTGCCTGCAAGGGCTCGTCCTAGAAGTGATTTCATCTACCAATAGAGTTCAATGGTTCGCAGATATTGGGATTTGCGGGAGCAAATGCCCCCAGTATTTGGAACCCAAGAGTTTGTGTTGGCCTGAACCTATGTCGAAGGACTCAAACATATGCTTCCACTAATTTGATTTCATCCTAGATTTGAGGAGGTGTACACGCATGATAGGAGTCGACTAATGATCCAGGGAATCAAATTTTGCTCAAAATTCAAAGTGCTCGGAATCGCTTCAAATCAAATGAAAGCATAGGCCTCGTCGTCACGAACCCAACGCAACTCGTTTAGGTTCAAACGGACATCGGGAGAGAGAGATATCGCGTTCTGTTCAAAACAACAAACAGGGAAAAAAAAGGGATGCTGACTGTACATTCCGTACGGATGCTGACGTGGCAGGTCGTACGACACGTGGTAGGTAGTTGTGTGGATAGTTGGCATATGACATGGCTTGTTTGCAACGAATGGGATAGCGACACGTGGCCCAATCAATGGCCGCCACGTGTCACCTATATATTGGTTTAAAATTTATCCTGTTGGCCAGAGTCGACCCTGTGACCTCCGGGCAAGGTAAAGCCTTGGGAAGGGCTGCCCAACCGGAGTGCCCACATGTGTTACTTAACATATGTATGCGTTTAAATTTATTTGAGTTTGCAATGATGTGAAATGGGGCGCAGACCGGGCCGGGGCTAAGCCCCGGCCCACGGTTATATATGTATTGCATACAGCCATTTCTATGGGCGGTTAAACCCGCAGTTATATATATGTGTTGTGTAACCATTATGGTATGTGCGCGGTTATACATATAACATGTGACCATTGTGGATGCGCGTGGTTTAACCCCACGGTTATATATATGGTTTTAAACCTTAGCCCCTGTTTGTATTGTGCGCGGTCATGTGGTGGCCATGTGCCCACGGGCCTTGGTGGTTAAGGGCCCGTGCATAACTATTTGACAGTTTGTACCAGTTGTGCGGTTGCACCCGGTGCTGAGTTTTTCCACATAAAAGTGTGTGGAGGCTAGGTTGAGGCAACAAGGGTGCATTTTGGCGATCCAGAGACAGCAAATTTGAAGGGGAACTTCTAGAAAGCCTATCTTCTTCAATTTTTGGCCAAACGAGGTGCCGAAAAAGCCCAGCTAGGGGTTTTTGGACGTTCTGAAGCCATTGGAGCCATCTATTTGGCATTTTGAGCATTGTAAAGCACATTTTTGAGCACTTTGAGCAAATAA
>ML778478.1:1942933-1998815 GCA_009831015.1 Picea engelmannii | reverse complement strand
TTGGCAAGCTATGTATTCCACAGGGTGAAAGAATCAACATAATAAGAGAAGCCCATTCTTCTCTTATTGCTGGTCACTTTGGTGTAGGCAAGACAGTGGCTAATTTGCAAAGGTACTGCTATTGGCCTAAAATGAATGAAAGTTTTGTGAGATATGTTCGAGGATGTTCGTTATGTGCCACAAGCAAACCTAGCAATTGAAAGTTGGGTTTGTATACTCCACTTCTGGTTCCTTCTCGTCCTTGGGAAAGTATTTCTATGGACTTTGTAGGAGGTCTACCTATGTCTAGACGAAATCATGATTATCTTTATGTTGTGGTTGATCGATTTGGCAAAATGTGTATTTTGATGCCTTGTAAGAAGCAGGTTACAACTGAGAAAACGGCACAAATGTTTTTTCAAAATGTTTGGGTGCATTTTGGATTGCCTAAATCCATTATTTCTGATCGGGATTCTCGATTTGTTGGAAGTTTTTGGTCGAGTTTATGGGCACTCATGGACACCAAACTGAAAAAAAAACACAGTTTTTCATCCGCAAACCGGTGGTCAAACAGAAGTGGTAAATAGAACAATGGTGCATCTTCTTCGTGGTTACTGCATCAAGCATCCTAAGCTTTGGGATGAGCATTTACACTACATTCAGCATGCTTACAATCGAGCTAAGCACTCTTCAACTCAAACGTCGCCATTTGAAGCATGTTTTGGCTATTTGCCTAAATCTCCTTTAGATTTTATCTTTGTGAAGAATATTTCTATTGATGGTCAATATGACATTGATAGGGCAGAAAAGTTCATTGAACAAATTCAGTCGATACATCAAATGGTGCAAGAGCAGTTAGAAAAGAGTCAAGCCAAGTACAAGACGAGACATGACAAGCATCATGTTGATCACAGTTTCCAAGTTGGAGATGAAGTTTGGCTTTACATTAGTAAGGAGAGGCTTAAAGGAGAAGGTAAAAAACTGAAACCAATTCGATATGGTCCTTTCAAGATTATTGACAAGATTGGTAACAATGCCTTCCGTTTAGATTTGTCTCCTTATATGCAAATGTATGCAGTTGTTAATGTTGAGAATTTGAAATTGTATGAGCCTCCTTTGATTGATGATCAAGGAGAGCATGTTCAGATTCCTTCTATAGATGATTTTTTCCCAGACTATCTTACAGAACTGCATGAAGACATAATCCTTGACAGGAGAATGCGAACTTCAAAATGAGGAAATGTGGAGTATCTTTGAGTTGGTCTTAAAGGTACAAATCTAAGAAAAGCCAAGTGGATTGAGGTTGGAAAGGTGAGGGAACTATACCCTCATCTTCAAATAGACTAAAAATAGACTGAAAATAGTCTTTTGGAGGTCCAAAAGCTTTCCAATGGGGAGGTGTGATCCAGGGGATCAAATTTTGCTCAAAATTCAAAGTGCTCGGAATCGCTTCAAATCAAACGGGAGCATAGGCCTCGTCATCACGAACCCAACGCAATGCTTTTGGGTTCAAACGGACGTCGAGAGAGAGAGATATCGCGTTCTGTTCAAAACGACAAACAGGCAAAAAAAAGGGATGTTGACTGTACAGTCCGTACGGATGATGACGTTGTAGGTCGTACAACACGTGGCAGGCAGTTGTGTGGACAGTTGGCATATGATGTGGCTTGTTTGCAGCGAATGGGATAGCGACACGTGGCCCAATCAATGGTTGCCACGTGTCACCTATGTATTGGTTTAAAAGTTATGTTGTTGGCCGGAGTCGACCCCGTGACCTCCGGGCAGGGTAAATCCTTGGGAAAGGCCGCCCAACCGGCGTGCCCACATGTGTTACTTAACATATGTATGCGTTTAAATTTATTTGAGTTTGCAATGATGTGAAATGGGGCGCGGACCAGGCCGGGGCTAAGCCCCGGCCCACGGTTATATATGTATTGCATACGACCATTGCTATGGGCAGTTAAACCCGTGGTTATATATATGTGTTGTGTAACCATTGTGGTATGTGCGCGGTTATACATATAACATGTGACCATTGTGGATGCGCGCGGTTTAACCCCATGGTTATATATATGGTTTTAAACCTTAGCCCCTGTTTGTATTGTGTGCGGTCATGTGGTGGCCATGTGCCCACGGGCCTTGGTGGTTAAGGGCCCGTGCGTAATCATTCGACAGTTTGTACCGGTTGTGCGATTGCACCCGATGCTGAGTTTTTCGACATAAAAGCGCGTGGAGGCTAGGTTGAGGCAACAAGGGTGCATTTTGGCGATCCAGAGACAACAAGTTTGAAGGGGAACTTCCAGGAAGCCTATCTTCTTCAATTTTTGGCCAAATGAGGTGCCAAAAAAGCCTAGCGAGGGGTTTTTGGACGTTTTGAAGCCATTGGAGCCATCTATTTGGCATTTTGAGCATTGTAAAGCACATTTTTTAGCACTTTGAGCAAATAATACAAAAGATCCATTGGAAGTTGGACCAAGAGATGTAGCCCAAGAGAGGGGTGAACTCCTTTATCATTTGTTGTGTTATGTGTTTTCTGTTCACTGTTTATTGCTACTGTTATATGCATCTTGAATGAGTAATTTCTATAAAAGTTGTGTTGCAAATTGATCCATTTGCATTTTAACACATAAAATAAATCTTGCAAATATTTTCAAGAATACAAGTCTTCTTCATTTTTAGATCAACTGAGTCTTCAACCACTGCAATGAGACGAGAATCTATGTGACCCCTTGGCACGGAGGAGTTACCACGTCCACTACAGGAATGACCTCCTTGAGCCATTGGTGCTACAGAGAGGGGGTAATCAGGTGGGTAGATGGGTGTGGGGAGAGTATGAGTGTGGGCGTACAAAATCAGGTGAGAACAAATGTGAAGCGAGATGGAAATGTGGTCAAACCAAACCCAGAGGTGGTAATAAATCACTATGGTGTCCATCGTGTGGGAGATCATATCAAAGAGTGCAGCGAGCGACATGCAGATGAGTGATGGTTGAGGCCATTATGAATCCAAGGTGACTGATATGGAGGGAGTTTTGGCTAGGAACCCGTCGACGTACCTGAGAAGCTCATCGAGGAGGGACGAACCGATCAATGTTGTTTGGAGTCAGGGACATGCGGGCCGGAGGATCGTTGCATAAAGTTTTCATCATGCAGAGGTCAGGTGGAGGGTGGACGTGTCATCAGTGGTCATTGGAGCTTACGCTTAGCAGCTTGGCCTGGGTGGGAGCCCCGAGGCTGGTCACTTCCCGACCACCCGATACGGGGGTTCTTTTAAACCTTTTAGTTTTAATTATTAAATATAATAATAACTAATTTAAAAAACATTTTTCTTTTTAAATGTTAATGTTAATATAATAAAAGAAAAAACTAAATATAATAAAGCATTTTTTATTTTAATTTGAATCTTAGTGTAATAAAAGCAATTAAAAATGAATATACATAGCCATACAACAAAACACAAGATCTACATGGAGTAGCCATAATGATATGTGTGATGTGTGCATTCTAAAAGCGACCAGACCTTAAATACAAACTCGGATATTTATTTTGGCTTTGTTATAGTCAATGGGTAATTTATTAATAGTGTTGGTTTTTCCCCGTGAACTCTAAATTTAAGCATGTCTTTAATTAGACAACCCAAGGAACTTTAAACAAAAGACATTCATCAATGTTGGCCAACTCATAGTTGTTACAAGTTATATTGTTAAAAATTATATATTTTTTTCCTATTGAAATGTCGAATTATTGGTCATTACTTCATATTAATAAACATTTAGGCATTATATCTTCTTCATAATTTATTTTAATGATGGATTACATTGGTTTGGTTTAAAGCGTCGATTTAAAATGGACGTGATTATTAAGAAAAACGTTTATACTATATTAATATTGTCATATTGAATAATACTTGCTTCATGAATTATAGAAATTGAAGTGTTTTTGGAGCGAAAGTTGGACATGGTTGTAGCCATTCCATTTCTTTTAGATTTATTACCCTTTATGGAAAGGACTTGTCTATATGCATTTATAGATAAGTAAAGGAAACTCCAATTATTTGGTAATATAGGAAACTTGATATTACATAGGATGCATGCTTTTTCCAACACTTCAAGTTTTTTTTCAAGGAAAAATCACCACTTCTATTCAAGGAGAAAAAAAAGTACACTTCTAATGTGTTGTCACACTTACATATCAAAAGATAACAGTGTAATAACTTACTATCCCTATCCAATCAAAATGTTCAAAGACAGATTTTGGCTACATGATTATGTAGTCTTTATACATCATAAAAAATAAATCGCCCATTATTGACTAATGCTTTGCCCTATTTTTATCACCCCAAAAAACATATATGTGCCTTTCGTTGACAAAATTTTTATCCTCACATTTCTTTAACCACTTAAAAGTCACAAAAAAAAACATTTTGCATACCATCGTGATCATAAGTCGTCATTGTTTTAGAAATCATTAGATTAAGAAATATATTTTACTCCATCTATGCATTCTTTATAAATTGTAATATATTGACATTCTTTTGATAATGCATTTGCAATCATATTTTTTTCTCTGTATGCATGTGTGAAGGAAATTGACTCAAATATGAACGCTATCTCTTTGATATGGACCCTTAGATTCCTTAGATTAGTGTTTAAAATATGACTCGTTCCATTCATCCACTTTATCACTAGGCTAGAATCACCATAAATTTGAATTTGCTTTACATTTTTCTCCAAAGCGTATTTTAGGAGCAATGTTAATGTCATTAAATCAATAAAGTTGTTAGAGCTATTTCCATGTCGTACCTTCATTTTAATTGCATGATTACTAGACAAATATAGTATACATCCAACACTACTTATGTTCTAAGGGCCCTACCTTGCTCCATTGAAAAAATCACATACTTACTCTTCGTTAATAATAATGTCTTTCATCTGCCTTTCTTTCTTCTAAATGACTAGTACCCTATAAGCCATATCCATAGATCTAATTTGTTGAGCAACATGAAATGATGGTATATCTTTTTCCTCAAATATCAAAGAGTTTCTTGCTAACCACACCCCCCAAATAGTTAAGTATGGGACAACTCTCCATTCCTTTAACTCTCTTTTGCTCATCCAATTTTTCAAGAACTTCTCAACAAAATCTCTAGTGGATCCTTCCTTCACATTGATTATTTGCTCAACCTCTTTCTAGGCTTGGTTTGCCTAGGTGTATTTAGTAAGAAAATGGTTTATAGTTTCTTCATCTTCTCTATATATAATAAACATATTGTAGGTCCCTGCCTCACCCTCTTTGTAGAACTTCCCATGTTAAAATCTTATTTCTAATATCCAACCACATGAAAAATTTTGTTTTCTTTGGAGCCTTTACCTTACACAATTTATTCCACCACCATCCAGTTTGTGCAAGCTTAGAGAGAAATTATCTTCATAACCCAATTTAGTTGAATAATATCCCAATGATTCATTCCTGGACCAAACTAATATGCCATCCTCTTCCCTAGTTTTCTTACATGCCTTCTGTGTTGATTTTCTACATATATGCATTCCAGGTATAAACATATTCCCTTGCTAACCAATTTTATTTAACTTAAACAAACCATGTTGGTAAATATTAGTTGTCTTCTAGTCACCTATCTAATTAAGTGTAAATATTCCTTTGTCTCGAACCCGCTCTCTCAAATTGTGTAGTGGCCTATGCTCATTTATGCATCTAATCCATGGATCCACACCAAGTTGAACTTGTTCTCCCAACCCAACGTTCCACACCAACCAATTGCTTATCAATGGAAATGATTGTACTAATGATTTCCAATGGGTGGACACATTTTTTGTTGACTTTCTCTAACTTTTGATCTAGTCAATGATTGATTCTAAGCTTATGAATTTATGAACCATGATTTATTTCAATAGATTTTTATGAGTGGTTACTCTCCATAGAATTTTTTCTACCGAATATTTTTCAAAAAAATGAATGTTCTTTAGACCCCATCCACCTTCCTCCTTTGGCTTAGTTATTTCCTTCCATTTAACTGGTGGAATTCATTCTGTTTATTTTCCCCTTGTCTTCAAGATTCTAAATACCTTCTTTTGAATTTGTTTAAATTCCCCTTGGGAATATAAGCTAGTGTATGTCAAAATACAGGTATGGGCTATAGAGAATACTTTACCAAATTCAACATGCCCCCTATTGACAACCAATTGTTACACTAATTATTAATTTTGGCCTCGATCTTATCTATCGACCATTCATAGTCCTTGTTCCCATACCTATTGGTTTAAGAGGAAACCCTAGGTATTTAAATCTAGCTTGAAACTCAAAGAGTTTGAAAAGAAAAATATGTAGAACATGTTCCTCTAGTGCCACATCCATACCGTTACAAGAAACAATAGACTTTGCATCATTTATTTCCATACATATTGATGTACTATAGAGATCCATGATTTCTTTTAGCTTTTTTTATTCCATTAGAGATCTTTTAACGAATAACAATACATCATCAACAAACAACAAATGTGATAACCATACATCTATCCCCATCTTAACCTCTGTGATTGCCCCCATTCTTTTCATGGCGTCTAAAATTACCATGCTCAAACTTTCTACTATTATGAAGAACAACAATGGGGATTGTGGACAAAGTTTCCTTAGCCCCCTTGATGGATTGAAAAACTTGGAAGCTAACACATTTATTAGGACAACAAATGATACTAATATTAGACATCTCATTATCCATTTCACCACCAAGTAACACCCCACATGTAATAGTAACAACTCGATGTAAAACTAATTTGACCTATCATGTGCATTAGATAGATCTTTCTTCATCATTATTGCTATTAGGATTTTTGTCTTTATGGTGTCTAGACCTTCTTGGGTTTCCCCTATTACATCATGGATCTGTCTTCCTTATAGGAATCTAAATTGTCCCTGAGAGATAGCCTCTTAATTTTTTTTAGTTATTTTGATTGCTAAAATTTTAGCTAGAATTATGTATGTGTGTGTGTGTGTGTAAACTCTTCAAAACTCTCTCATTTATCCTTTTCAAGGATATAGCATTGAAGGCTTCCACTTTCCCTATACTCCTTAACTCCTTTATCACCCCTATGAGGTCCTCTTCCAATAGTTCATAGAACACTAAATATAATTCAACTGGTCATCCATCTGGCCTTGGAATTTTGTCTCTTTTAAAAGATGTCAACACATCACATCAATTCAACCAAAATCCAACTACATTCAGATATATTTTAACTCATATTTGGATACCTCTTCCACTAATCATATGATTCCCTTCCTTTGTTACAAACCTAGGAAAGAAAGATGACATTTTCAAGATCTCAACCATGTTGACTCTTTAGGATTAGAATAGATAAATTTGAAAAATGACACCCCCATACTTATTATTTCTTGAATTTTTTTGGCCTTTCTCCCTTCTATTCTCTTCATCTCCCATATAGTGTTGACTATTTTTCTGTAATTTGCATATTTGTGAAAAAGGTAGTGTTTTTGTCACCTTTTTCCAGCTACACTACCCTGCTCTTAATCCTCTATTCCACCTCCCTTCTCTTCGATAATTTATGTTTAGTCATTTCCAATTTCTGCAAAATTTCCATTTCTTTTTCATTTAAAATGTATATTATATTTTGATCATAAATTAATGCTAACTTGAGTTCAACTTCTTTGATTGCCTTATTAGTGTCTTTGAAATTTCTTTGAAGCCCATGTTGCTATTGCATTTTTTACCTTCTTCATGGATTCAAAAAATTAATATCTTGTTGCGTCTCTTGATGAGGCATCATATCCCACCCATTCCTCCTTTGCAATCTTAATACACTCCTCATCATTTAGCCACCTATGCTTGTATTTAAAAGGAGATATCAGTTTTGAATATTATTTTTCAATCTGAAGAATGATTGGGAGATGGTCTAACCCTCCTCCTACTTCTACCCACGTTCTAATTCTTTCAACTTCCATTGGAAAATTATTTGAAACCAAGAATTTTCCCAATCACTTGGGTAGACCTACTCCCCTATCCTATTTCCCTCTGGGTAGGAAATTTCTTGATATGCTCCACATCAATTAGGCCAACCTCCTAAATCTTATCCTTGAAGTAGTCGACTAATATATTATGTCTTTCATTGACTCCCCACACCTCAGAACTACTTAATTTAAAATGTAAATCTCCCCCTATTATAAACATTTATTGACTTATGACTCCCTTAGAGGAACAATCATCCCAGAAGACCTTCTTATTGTCATAAGGCCCACAACAGTTAATCATATAGATTATTTGACCTAATTCATTAACCATAAATAATGTACAAATACCTTATACAAGAAAACAATAATTCAGTAAGAGTATATTTATTTCCCAACTTGTTATTAAATCCCTCGAACTTCCATTAGCATCTAGGGATAGGAATTCCTTATATTTCATCATTTTTCCTATGACCTCAATGACCTTCCTCTCTTCCCCCATAGTATGTTGTATCATCAACACTTATGTTCTATGAACTTCCACTAATCACATCAATTCAACCAAAATTCAAGTACATTTAGATATAGTTTAACTTCTATTTGGATAACTCTTCCATTAGTGATATGATTCCCTTCCTTTGTTACAAGCCTAGGAAAGAAAGATGAGATTTTCAAGATCTCAGCCATGTTGACTCTATTAGATTTAGAATAGATAAATTTGTAAAATGACACCCCCATATTTATTATTTCTTGAAATGTTTTGGCCTTCTTGCCATCTATTCTCTTCATCTCCCATATAGTGTTGACTATTTTTCTGTAATTTGCATAATTGTGAAAAAAACATAGTGTTTTCATCACCTTTTTCCAGCTACACTTTCCTAATCGTAATCTTCTATTCCACCTCTCGTCTCTTCAATAACTTATGTTTAGTCATTTCAAATTTCTTCAAAATTTCGATTTCTTCTTCATTTAAAATGAGTATTGTATTTTTATCATAAATTAACGTTAACTTGAGCTCAACTTCTTTGTTTGCCTTATTAATGTCTTTGAATTTATTTGAAGCCTATGTTACTATTGCATTTTTTACCTTCTTCATGGCTTCAACAAACTAATATCTTGTTGTGTCTCTTGATGAGGAATCATATCCCACCCATTCCTCCATTGCAATGTTAATACACTCATCATTTAGTCACTCATGCTTGAATTTAGGTGTTATTGGTTTTGAGTCTTATTTTTCAATTTGAATAATGATTGGGAGATGGTCTAACCCTCCTCCTACTTCTACCCACGTTCTAATTCTTTCAACTTCCATTGGAAAATTCTCTAAAACCAAGAATCTGCCTAATCTCTTGGGTAGACCTACTCCCTTATCCTATTTCCCTCTAAGTAGGAAATTTCTTGATATGCTCCATATTAATTAGGCCAACCTCCTAAATCTTATCCTTAAAGTAGTCAACTAATCTATCATTTCTTGCATTGACTCCCCGCACCTCATAACTACTTAATGTAAAATGAAAATCTCCCCTTGTTATAAACATTTCTTGACTTATGACTCCCTTAGAGAAACAATCATCCCATAAGACCTTCTTATTGTTATAAGGTCCATAACTATAAATCATACAGATTCATTGGCCTAATTCCTTAACCATAAATAAATTACAAATACCTGCTACGAGAAAACAAGAATTAAGTAAGAGTAGATTTATTTTCCAACTTGTTATTAAATCCCTTGAACTCCCATTAGCATCTAGGGATAGGAATTCCCTATCTTTCATAATGTTTCCTAGGACCTCAATGATCTTCCTCCCTTCCCCCATAATCCCGTGTATCATCAACACTTATGGTCTAAGAACTTCCACTAATCACATCAATTCAATGAAAATCCAACTACATTAAGATATAGTTTAACCCCTATTTGGATACCTCTTCCATTAGTAATATGATTCCCTTCCTTTGTTACAATCCTAGGAAAGAAAGATGATATTTTCAAGATCTCAACCATGTTGACTCTCTTTGGTTTAGAATATATAAAGTTAAAAAAATGACACCCCATATTTATTATTTCTTGAAATATTTTGGCCTTGCTCCCATCTATTCTCTTCATCTCCTATATAGTGTTGACTATTGCTCTGTAATTTGCATAATTGTGAAAAAATACAGTGTTTTCACCGCCTTTTTCTAGCTACACTGCCCCGCTCTTAATCCTCAATTCTACCTCCCTTCTCTTCAATAACTTATGCTTAGTCATTTCCAATTTCTTTAAAATTTCCATTTCTTCTTCATTTAAAATGCATATTGTATGTTGATTAGAAATTAATGCTAACTTGAGTTCAACTTCTTCGGTTTCCTTATTAGAGTCTTTTATTTTCTTTGAAGCCCATGTTGCTATCACATTTTTGACCTTCTTCGTGGTTTCAACAAACTAATATCTTGTTGCATCTCTTGATGAGGCATCATATCCCACCCATTCCTCCTTTACATTCTTAATACACTACTCATCATTTAGCCACTCATGCTTGAATTTAAAAGGAGTTATTGGTTTTGAGTCTTATTTTTCAATTTGAAGAATGATTGGGAGACAGTCTAACCCTCCTCCTACATCTACCGATGTTCTAATTCTTTCAACTTCCACTGGAAAATTCTCTAAAACCAAGAATATGCTCAATCTCTTAGATAGACCCGCTCCTCTATCCTATTTCCCTCTAGGTAGGAAATTTCTTGATATGCTCCACATCAATTAGGCCAACCTCCTAAATCCTATCCTTGAAGTAGTCAACTAATCTATCATGTCTTGCATTGACTCCCCGCAAGTCAGAACTACTTAATGTAAAATGTAAATCTCCCCCTATTATAAACATTTCTTGACTTACAACTCCCTAAGAGAAACAATCATCCCAGAAGACTTTATTGTCATAAGGTCCATAATCGTTAATCATACATATTCTTTGACCTAATTCTTAAACCATAAATAATGTACAAATACCTACTACAAGAAAAGAAGAATTCAATAAGAGTATATTTGTTTTCCAACTTGTTATTAAATCCCCTAAACTCCCATTAGCATCTAGGGATAGGAATTCCCTATCTTTCATCGTTTTTTCCTAGGACCTCAATGGTCTTCCTCCCTTCCCCCATAGTCTCTTGTATCATCAACACTTATGGTCTATGAACTTCCACTAATCTAGCTAGGGTATGTCTTTTTTAGGAACTTCCCAACCCTCTAACAATTAGAGATAAGACAGTCATGGGTTAAACCTAGAGGGGTTTTGTCCTGCTCTAAGGACCCCTTCAAGGATTTTTATTTTCTTGTTGAATATCTCTCAATGCTTTCTCTTATGAATCATACAAAATGGGAATTTTCCCTTGGGTATTACAATGTGTATATTTCACAAGGTCAAGCCCTAACCTTCCCTCAATGCCCCCTCCTTGGTCCATAATCCCCCTTCATGGGTATTAATGAGTATCTTGTGTTAGTATGATTGCTATAGGTTTTTGAATCATATTTTCCAGGGCTTGTTTCATTGCCAAAAATAGTTATATACCTTTCATTCTCTTATTTTTCAAAGAGGATGATTTTATTTTCCTTCCCCCAAGGTTTGAATCTTTAACATGATTTTTCCCAAAGTTCCCCCCTCAACAATAGTCCCCTTTGCAGACCTCATACTTGTTTTTTAAGGGTATGACCTATCCCTGTTTTTCCTCATAATCAAAACTACCTTTTTGGAATGACGGGGGGAGTTTTTTTTTAGGGGTAAGGAATTACTAGTTAATACTTCCGATGGATTTCCTTTTGCATCTCCTTTTGGACTAGCCTTCACTTCTTCTTGATGATTTTGGAGCTGAGAGGTCTGAGCACAATCTGTCTGCTTTTGTTGACTTTGATTAATGTCCTCTTCAATTCCTTTTTCTTATGAATAAACTCGATTGGCATGCCCTTGCTCCTCAATTATGTTTATTCCATCATGTACTTTTTCTCCCTTAGTCCTCTTATGCTTATCCAATCCACCCTCATTTTTGGAAGGGCTCTTGTTTTCTAAACTTTCTAGACAAATGTGTAGCCATAGTATTTTACTACACGTTTGTAAGTATGATATCTCTCACAATGAAAGGTATTATGATGTAATTTGTTGTTTGCCTATAGGTTTTTGTCCCCATTGTCATTTCAATGTTATTTGTTCCCTACCCTTATATATAACTCCATAATAACTTTTTGTACGATCTTGTGCACACTTTCTTTATAAGAATTGTCAACATCCAAAGTTTTCTCAAAATTATCCTTGACACCCTTTAGGATTTTATCAAACTAGGTAATTTGGGCAATTTAGTCCATATCGATTGTTTTGTTATTGGTTTTGACCTTGGATCGAAACAAGGATGCCATTTCATCAATGCCATGATAGGCATACCCCAATAACATTGCTTCTTTAAAAGTTTATCCATTCCTTCTTCATTCCTCATGATGAAACCTAACCATCCCCTTGTCATCATATGTGAATGTCGAGAATAACTCAGTACTTGATTCCATTAAGACATCATCTAGTATATTAAGGTGTCACTTACGATTTCTAGCAACCATGGAACCTGCCTATTAAGGACAAACACTAATATTATGAAATCTACTCAAGTACAAATCCTCCCCTATCACCATTCTTACTTATTTTTCCTTTTTTTTCATGAATCGTCTTGCCCTCTTTCCCATGATTTCTTTCCATTCTAATTTCCTTCTTCCTTCTGAAACCAATGACCCACTTAAAGTTTCTATATCTAGGTTTCTACCTATAAAACTTAGCCCTCTTAACCCTTCATCGGGGCTTTGCTTTGATGGTTTTGCCTCTGTAGCCTGAAATTCCTCTGTACTTTCTTCTTTGTGTAGGCTAGATTCAACCCTATTCACGTCCAAATCCTTCCTTTTAGGGGAGTGGATACTTCCATTAATCTCTTCATTCTCAAGAAGATTCCCTTATCTTTTGTGATAGTTCGATTGTCCAGTAGCCTAATTGGATCTATTTTTCCATCATTACCTCTAGCTTCTCCATGCACACGTGATTTTGGGCTCTTTGTATTTGCAAGACTATGGTTTTCTAGCTCTACAACCCTAGGATCTTGTTCCCTTAATGACTTGGTCTTCCCCTTGGCTTGAATGAACCTAGCAAATACAAAGACCTCCACCCCCTCTTATGGGTCTAGCAAATAATTTAGGAGATGACCCTCCTCATCCTCCATCTCCTCTTAGTCATGGTCCAACTCAACACTTCAAAAATTTTATGACATTATTAGAATCAATAAGTTATTTTTATCAAGTACACATTTTTATCCTTCACGTAGGCAAGGATGTCGTTTTCAATGTTTATATTACTTTGTACCATACTAAACTTAAAGATTTTTTTTACAAAGTTATATAATGTTAGGTGGAAAATAAGTATTATTTTGTTTAATTGACAAAAAATCTTATATATATATATATATATATATAATTGTAATTGGTTAATAAAGGTTGATGTGACAATTTTCTATCATTTCCATCCCTATTTGTTACGAAAAAATATTACAAAATTAAACAAACTTATTAAAATAAGCATGTCGTTGCATTACCATGCACCTACTTAAGTCGAAATGAATTAATTAGAGCCCTGTCTTGATTTGATATTCTCAAAACCTTGGTGTAGAGACTTGTTTCAATATTAGAAGGCTTCTAGTTTTGAGGTCGAGTCAATACTTTGGCCGAAAATCATTTTACTTGGTGGATTGGATTGGCTTTGCATTGTTCTATGTTATGGATGCAAACGAATTTTATTTGCATATGCTTTCACAAATTACATGGGCCCTTAGTTCACTTACACAATTTCCATCTTGGATGCCATAGAACAATTTTCTTTGGTGTCTAGAGGCTAATGGAGCACGGAGTTCATTAAATGGGTGAAAATTCTCTCCAATCTTAATGAATTGGCTAGTATTGGAGATTCATCAATTTCATGAACTTAGTGTTGGGGATTTGTTGGTTTTATGAATTGAGTGTGGGATTCTCTCCAATGTTTTTTAATTGAGTGTGGGATTCTCTCCAATGTTTATGAATTGGGTGTTAGAGATTCATTGATTTCATGAATTGGGTGTCAAAGATTTGTTGGTTTTATGAATTGGGTCTGGGAAATTGTTAGTGTGAATATGGTTCTTTATCTATATAGTTATTTCTTAGCTAGTTCCCCGCTTTAGCTCTCTTCACACTAGGTTAATTTTACTTATGGATTTTTTCACTTTATCCCATATTGGTTGTGTTTTTAGTCTCCTGGGTGGTAAATCCTATATATACTCACCCATCCACTCTCATATGGGTATCTCATTTTTCACTATATGTTTTGCATTCTCTTGAGTAGAATACAGTTTATTCTTTCTCATTTCTCATTTCTAGATTTGCTTTCCTTCATTCATTTGCATTCTTGGGTGGCTTTTCATCCAAATCTTACATCGTATCATAGTGGTTGTGATTTTTGGGTTAGCAATCTTTTTAGAAATCTGAGTGTAGAGCTATTTTTTTTCGAAGCACATGAGTATGCTCTTCTCTTGCATCCTCAGATGAGCTGGAGAATTAGAAAAGTGTGGAGAAAACACTAGTCTCTAGGGGGGTTCTCCTTTTTACTTGCTAGATGCAAGTTTTTTTGGAGCTTCTTGTGGACAATTTGAGCTTACCATTGAGTCCCGAGTAGCTGAGATAGCTAGATTTTCCTTTCATTTCGTCCTAGTTCGACAATGAAGGTTAGATCTGAGAAGGTTTGAAGCAAGAGGTTCGTTGCCATATCCAACAATGAGCCACCATTTTGAAGAATTTTGGGTCAAATTTGACCCTACCATTGTGCTCAGAAGGCCTAAAAACCCTAAGATCGACTATCCATTTGTCAATTTTGGGAAATGTTGTTCGGAGAGGCAAATGTTTTTGCCCATGGAGACGTACGCCCCCCCAACTCGCACTTCAGTGTGGTGATAGTTCTGTTAAATTTGGTGGAAGGTGAATTTTGGCAATTTCGCCAAGTTTGGCGCCAATTCCTCTAAATTAGGTAGTTTCTCTAATTTATTTGGAGGTTTCTAGAGTGGGCGGTTTCACTAAGTTTGGCACTAGTTTCACTAAAATTGGTGGTTTAGCTAATTTATCTGGAGGTTTCTACAGTGGGTGGTGTTATCACTCTAGGAGTCTCTTAAGGTTGTAGATCAAGAGATCATGGTAACTTTATCAGAATGCTTAAAGATGTATTTAAAAGTTGGATCAAAGATGAATAACTCACACACTCATTCCTTCACTCAAGGTAATTTGAATATATCTAGACAAAATAAGGCCTTCAAAAGTTATTGATCAGAGGGTTTATATAATCAGGTGGATGGAGAAGGCTAACTATATCAACGGCATTACATATATTTAAAACACATGTAAAAGGGTTGAATATAACCAGCAAAAGGCTTGTGATCCTTTGTTTACTAATGCAGAGATAATATGACAGTCATCAATCATTAAATAAACAGAGAATTGAACATAATATTCAAATCACAAGTACAGGAAAAGAAAGAGAGAGGGATCTCAGAAATATCAGTGAAGGAGCTTTATCATTCCAAAATATATCAAAGTGTTTTACAGTAAAGAGTACAATAGAGTCTTCAAACTCGAACCCTTTTACAAAGATGCCTCAATGGGCTTAAATAAGTTTTACAATCTTGACTAAGATCCTCAAAAACCGGATCTGAAAGACACCTATCAAATCAAATCTGAACATATGCATAATGATAGAATAAGATCCTATTTCTAAGGGATAGGTATCCCATCCAAATTCCCAAAACTTAGCTCCTCTTGAGCTACCTCGTGGTTGTAGGAAATATCTAGTGCATCATAGCTAACACCTGGAGTCATGATTCATCTTTTGACCACTGAAAATTAGATCATCTTTTGACCAAACTGTTACACGCAGAAGGCTAGTGAGTTGGTAGCACATTGCATGGAGAAAACACAGTTTGCGCTACAAACTCCTGTAGCTGCATGTTTCGTCTGAAATCTTCAAAGTTAGTGGCAAAATGCTTTTGGAAATGGAGAACCTGTCTCAACAAAAAACATATCACTACCAATTATTAATCCGATTGAGACTACTCAAGCTTCATCTCAATAACTATACCATACATGTCTCTCTTAAGGTAGTTTCCATACTTTCACTAAGCTTCAAAATATAAACTCATCATTGGTCAGCAGTCACACAGAACCTTAAACATTTTGAATCAATCATCATGCTAATTGGGAGAACTAGAAGAAGTAATTTCTTTCAAGAAGATAGCCAAATTATTCTTACTAAGCATATTTTTGGCCAAATATAAATGTTCTGCTAGCTTCATGTTTTCATCTCTTAGACTGAGGTTTTGTTTGTATATATTGACACATTTCTTTTTCCGAACCCTCTTTCTTTTGATGTTCTTCTTCAACTGGTTACATTCCCCTGCAAGTTCATTTATTTGGCTTGATAGTTGTCTACCAAGTGTGACATTCTCCTGATGTAACCTTAGATTCTTCTCCTGAACTGCTTTAAGTTGTCTGTCTACATCCTTGAACAATTTATCCCAATTCTGTTTAGGTCCTTGCTCTACTTTTGGGGCTAACTCTGGTGGAGATTCTCTCAACTGAATATTGATAACTTAGTACTAGGCTTTACCATATCACTGCTTGGAAGAGACTCCTCTCCTAAAACAAGCTTCCTCCTTGAGGACCTTCTGAGAGTTGGTGTGTCAACTTTAGTTTGGATAATTGGAGGATTGTCTTCAATTTCCATATGAGGGAGTTCCACAAGAGGCTTTGTTTGATCTTCAACAACTGTTTCTTGGGCTTTTCCCTTCCTCTTATCTATTTTATAGACTTGGACAAGTGAGGGTCTTTGAGGAATAATGTCTTGAGAAGATTGAGGTTTTTCAGATGCAGAGGGGACAACAGAAGCAGAAGGTTGAGCTATTTCAAGTGTAGGAGCATAGGGGGCAGAATCTTGTGCTACTTCAAATGAGGGAGCAGAAGGGGCAGAGGACTATGGTATCTCAAATGATGGGACAGAGGAGTTAATAGGAGGTGTTGCAGTCTTCTTCTTAGGGGTTTTGAGTTTAGGAGGAGAAGGAGGCAAATCAATGTGATAATTTGATAGAAATAAGAAGGTGGGCCAATCCTTCCCTTCCTTTTTCAAATGTACAAGGACTATAAGTTTTATTAAAGCATGGTGGAAGATAGACTTTTGAAGCTTATCGGGTCTTCTTTGTGCAAATGAAATCATCCTTTGCAAGCTCATGAAGAGGAAAAAGGGTAAGTATATCTCTTTCTTACTAGTGAAATGGAGAAGGAGCTTGAAATGGTACTGCAAAACCCAGTTGTATCTTCCTTCGCATGTGAAAAACCTCTGAATGATGAATAGCAGTTTGTCATACTCCTCTATTAGCCACTTCCTAGGGACACCCTTCACTAAATCAGCTCCTCTATGTTCAGGTATGAGCATATCTTGGCACCAGTCTTCTTTTTCAATTCTCTTTGCTTTGAACCATTGTTCCCCTGTCCTAGGGATCTCTGTTACTTCTGCAATCATATATGTTGTCACATGGATTTCCAAGGGACCAACTTTTGTCTTTCCACTCTTGTATTTCTGCACAAAATCCCTAGAAACCTCCAGGTGATGCCCTTCAATTTTGTTGTAGAATCTCCAGCACCCCATGCGCTTGAATGAATCCACATGGTTGGCATCTTGCTCGGTCATAGTGGTCTTAGTGGGCTCGAATCTGACCAGAGATCCTGACCTCTTCCTGGGAATAGGATCCTTTCTTGGAGCCATCATTGCAAAGCACCTGTTGTAAACACTTCTGCACATAGGGAATTAGAAACTTTAAACCAAAAGCCTTGCTTGGAAGCAAACCTTGATAACCTCCCTTTTGCTGGCGAGCTGAAACTCTAGAAACGGCCTCAGGTGTTTGACAATGATCTCATAATTCTGAAAGCGCCTCCTTGATATAGTATTTACCTTGCAACTTTTCAAAAATTCAAAACAAGCTTTCCCCCCGAGTTGGTAGCGCGCCTTATGCAAAAATGATGGTTTTCACTGACAACAAAGGCTGAGTTGGTAGCGCTTCCAGTACAAAAGTACACAGATGCGCTACAAACTCGTAATCGTGAAGGAGAACGATAGACAGAAGGTCAAATCGTGATTTGAGAGATACACGATGACTTATAATGGACAAAAACATACCTACACGACCCATGACTCACTTTTTGGGAAAGAAATGACTTATCTTTTGACCAAGATGACCTAGGACAATGACCATGACAACCACTTAGTCATGTATAAACCTCATGTGACATGACTCAAAATTTATGACTAGACTCAATGAAGGGCACAGTTTATTAAATCACTCAAGAGACTAAAACTTAAACTATTACCTAAGACAAGAATAAAAAAGGTATTTTTATTGGGAGATAACAGGTGGTTTCGCTAAGTTTGACAGCAATTCTGTTCAATTTGATGGAAGGTGAATTTTGAATTTCATACTCCCTCTCCATTGGTAGGTTGGGTTTTGAAGACAAACTTTGCAGGCTCATATCTCGAACTTTCGACCTCCTTTTCTCGAGCAATTTTTATTTATTTTTTATTTTGGGATAATTTATGTGCTCTCCACACTGGTGCAAAGAGTTTTTTATTTTGGTGCAAGGATTTTACAGAATTTTCAGAGTCTCATAGGTTTTACTACACAATTCTCGTTTTGAGAATTTCAAAGGCTCATATCTTTTGCATACGACCTCGGATCGTGGTGATTTGTTTTTTGAAAGTGCGTGATTTTTCGTGTACTTCGTAGTGGTTTGTTTATTTCACTTCATATTGTACCAAAATTTTACTTTCAGCACATACTCATTTTTTAGGATTTGTAAAGGCATTGCAGTCAAGTCCACTCAATGTTCTTTTGCTTGTGGAAATTGTAATCGCACTAAATATAAAGTGCCAAATCATTTTGGTTGGGGGGGATAGGGGGCACTCTTTGATTGAGTGATTTGAGGGGGGTCTTTTGGTGTGATTGTGCTTGTGCATCTCTTTCTACTCGTGCTCTCTTTTCCTTCACAAATGGGTAACTTTAAATTTCTATTGCTAACACCATACAACTACAACACATGGCATCAAAATGCATGGAATGCCTTAAGGCAACAAGGATATACACCTATGTTGAAAAAACGGTAATTGAACCCATGGAAGATAATAAAAAGGTAGTATGGATGATAGAACAAACAAAATCTCTTGGTTGTCTTAGGAGTGTAGTTTCCTTTGATATAATGTTTCATGTTGATGGATGTACAAATTCACATGATGCAGGGGAAAAATTAAAAACTCTCTACGAAACAACTGATGAAGTTAGGGGATATCAACTTGACAATGAACTAATGAGTCTTGATCATAAGTCTTTTGACAACATCCAGGATTATGTAACAAAGCTTAATGACCTAAGAGCCCAATGTAAATCATGTGGCATAGAGAAAAATGGCATTCGAATTGTTTTAACTACTCTCTCTAAACTTGGACCTGAATACATTGCATTTGTTTCTATCTTTCACAATCATCGGTTGACTATGGTATCTACATATACAATGCCTTATGTTGCTTCCTTTTCAGAAATGTTAATGCATGAGCAAGGGAAGTTTATTTCCATGGGTCTCCTTAAGCCATCTCAGTCTCAAGCTTTGTTGGATGGTTAGCTGAAGGGACAAAAAGAGTCAGGGAAACCTGAGAAGAAACAAAAGAAGTCCAAGAACAAGTCACAAAAAGATCAGGCACAGTCATCGTCTACCCCAAAAGCAGACTCCAACTCCTCTTCTTCGAAGGGGAAATCTCAAAAGAAGAATAGGTCAACTTGTAGTTACTGCAAGAAGGTTGGTCATGATGAACATTCATGTCATAAGAAGTAGATCGATGAGCTAAAGCATCTTTTGAAAAAGAACAACATTAATCTTCCTTCTTCATAGCAATCCTCGACTCCTTTTTCTAAATCAGGAAAAAGGAAAGCAACTACACTTGTTGATACTATAGATTTTTCTCAGCAGTGAATTGTTAACTCTGGTGCATCACATTACATGGGTTCTATCATAGAAGAAATTTTCTTTGTTGGAGCCTTGTTCAGTGCCCCACATTCTCATTGGGTATGACTCTCTTGTATATGTCATCGGGAAAAATTTTGTTGACGTTGGAACTAGTACTTTTGAGTATTTCCTCTATGTGCCTAATCTGTCAGCCAACCTTCTCCTCGTCTATCAAATTGCCTAGAATGGAAGAAGAATTGAGTTCACTCCAGATTCTGTCACCATCGGGGATCTTGAAGACAATGCACTTCTTGCAGTTGGTAAGGTTGGCCATGAGTCTCGCCTATATGTTTTCTCTCATTTTGTACTTGATTCTCATTCTACTATTTTGCTTACCCATTCAGATTTTGTGAGCAAGCTATGACATGAGCATTTTTTCCATCTCAACTTTCGTTATCTTCAAAAACTTAGCACATAGGATATGGTCACAGATCTTCCTTAGATCAATTTCTCAAATGGCGTTTGTTCAGATTGTGCCTTGGGAAAGCATCCCGAGGACAAGTTCGACAAAGGGAAGGCTTATAAGGCTTCATAAGTCCTTGAGCTAGTTCATAGTGATGTGGTGGGTCCATGTCCATCCTTGTCTTTCAGCAAGGCTTGCTACTTGCTCACTTTTATTGATGACTTTTCTAGATACACCTGGGTCTACTTTCTTCAATAGAAAGGAGAAGTTTTTGGTAGATTCCAGGAGTTCAAGGCTCGCGCTAAGAAACAATTTGGGAAGTGCATCAAAATTCTCTACACAGACAATCACATAGAATATGAGAACCACCGCTTTGAACAATTTTGCACTCTTGAAGGGATAGATCTTCAACATATTGTCACCTATACACCTTAGCAGAACGGTGTGGCAGAGAGGAAAAATAGGTCCCTGAAAGAGATGGCTAGATGCATGATCCTCACACTCTCCCTTACACTTGAGTATTGGGCAGACGCTATCAATTGTGTTGCTCACATTTAGAACAAAGTTATGCATAAGGTATTGAAGGGTATCACTCCCTTTGAAGTTTGGTTTGGAAGGAAACATGTTGTGTGGCACTTCATAGTTTATGGTTCCTCGTCTTGGGCACACATTCCTTCGGAGAAGCGAAAGGCCTTAGAACCTCAGAGTCAACCTTGCATATTTGTTGGTTACCTCGATGGCGTCAAAGGGCATCGACTCTTGGATCCTGAGACACATGAGCTCTTCATTGAGCGTAGTGTGCAATTTGAGGAAAGCTCTCCTAGCTCATCCTCTCATCTTCCTTCCTCCATAGTGGATTCAAATAGTGACTCAGAGGATTTTCCTCCAGCGTCCTCTACTCGCAGATTTGATCATTAGGTTTCATCCTCCCCTTCACAGAGTTTAAATTCTAAGGATGATGATTCTCCTACTCCATCATGTACTATGCCTCATTGGGCTCATCCAAAACTTGAGTCTGCAGACGCTCTTGTTGGGGATCATTTTGATACTCGGAGGACTCGGTCACAACATTAGGATATTCCACATTCCTACATTGCCATGGCTTCAAATCCACAGTGTTTTCATGAAGCATCGGGTATTGTTGAGTGGGATTCAACAATGGAGGAAGAGTACAACTCGTTGATTTGGAACAAAACTTGGGATCTTGTTCCACTTCCTAAGGGAAGAAAACTAGTTCAGTATAAGTGGATCTATCGAACCAAATTTGTAGCAAATGGATCAGTTGACAAGTTCAAAGCATGACTCGTGACTAACGATGTTTCTTAGGTTCTTGGTGTTGACTACACTGAGACCTTTTCCTCCATTGCCAAAATGAACTCCATTCGCCTGATACTTGCTATTGTTGCAGCTCAAGGTTGGGATGTACATCATATGGATGTGAAGGGTGCATTTATTCACGATGATCTACATGAGGATATTTACATGAAGAAGCCACATGGATTTGTTCAAGATTCTTTACTGGTTTGTAGATTGTGAAAGTCTCTATATGGTCTCAAATAGACCCCTCTTCTGGGATCTCTCTTGTGCAGTGCAAGTATACTCTTGATTTTTTGGTTCGTTTTCACATGGCTAATTGTAAGCCTACACCGACTCCATTTCTGCCTGGAGTCAAGCTTGAGGTGAAGTGTCCCACACCACTAGTTGATGCCACTTTATATCATCGGCTTGTTGGAAGCCTCATCTACTTGACTTGTACTCGGCCCAACATTTCATTTGCAGTTGGCATTGTTTTTCACTTCATGACGGAGCCACATCAACTTCAATGGAAGGCTTCCAAACACATTTTTCACTACACACAGGGCACTCATAGGTACGAGATTCACTATGCAACGTGCACAAGTTTAGATTTGATTGGATACATGGATTTTGGTTGGGTTGGTGATCTTGATGATCACAAGTCTACATATGGCTATATTTTTCACCTTGGTGACGATCCCATTTGTTGGCAGAGCAAGAAGTAGCATGCCATTGTTCTTTCTTTGATTGAGGTTGAGTATCGAGGGGCTATTAATACCACCACTGAGGCTATTTGGCTTTAGAATATCCTCATTGAACTTGGCATCACTTTTCAAAATCCATCAATCATCTATTGTGACAACTAGATCACCATCCAGATCTTGAATAACCTGGTTCATCATCAACAGACCAAACACATCGAGATCTACATGCATTTTCTCGGGGAGTTGATTTAGCATGTCATCAATTTGCAATATTGTCCTACAACAGAGCAGGTTGTAGACATCTTCACCAAACCCTTCACTGAGAGAAATTACGTCCACTTTGGTCTCTCTTGGGGGTGCGAGACATTTCTTCTGGGGGGTTTCACTTAGCCCTTCTTGCTTCATCCTCTCACGGGGGGGCATTTTTTTCCCAGTGGGTTTTCTTCTTCCTTTTCTGTTTGAGGGGATATTTTGTACATGGGTACCTCCTCAGGCCTTGTAGCTAGGACCCATCTTTGAATCTTTGTTTACATTTGCCCTAAGTTGCAATTAAGGGGGGGTGTTAGTGTGAATATGGATCTTTAGTTATTTAATTGTTTCTTTGTTAGTTCTCTGATTTAACTCTCTTCACACTAGGTTAAGTTTAGTTAGGGACTTTTTCACTTTATCCCATATTGGTTGTGTTTTTAGTCTCTTGGGTGGTAAATCCTATATATACTCACCCATCACTCTCATATGAACATCTCATTTTTCATTATATGCTTGGCATTCTCTTAAGTAGAATTCAATTTATTCTTTCTCATTTCTGATTTCTAAATTTGTTTTCCTTCATTCATTTGCATTCTTGGTGGCTTTTTAGCCAAATCTTATAGAAATTTTTTGAGTTTGTGAGTTGGGTGTTGGGGATTTGTTGATTTTATGAATTTGGTGGTTGAATTTTGCGAAAATTGGGAGATTCTATAGGAATAAGACTTTGAATATGAGTGACATTTTGGGTTGGGATGCATTGTATTGTTCCATAGGTTTATCAATGTTTAAGTGTTTGAATTGTGGAATACAATGTTTTGAATATGTTGGTGTATGCCAGTGTTTCCTCTACCAATGGTTCACTTAGGTAGAAGAAAAGACCATTCTTTCTCTTGTATAATATCCATTTCACATTGTATGGAATTGGAATGTAAGGGATAGGGTCATTGTTTTATTTGATGAACTAGATATTCTCTACAATTTTTTGCAATATGTTGGTTATCACATTTGCATGCCAACTTCTAGGAGATGGAAGCAGTGCAGGGCTTGGATTGAAGGCTTTTGAAGTTTTTTTTTCTATGGAGGTCATTGGTCTGAAACTCGTTATGGGGCTTATGCCTCAGCAAATTTATCTTTTTCATGGGTCTTGGGGTTTGCTTCTAGAAGCTTCTCCATAGAGGATGACTAAAGCATTATTTGTCTCCATAATTTTCATTAGAATGATTAATGGCCATGAAGATGAGGGTTTTGAGAAATCTAACTCGGAAGTAAAGGTAACAACATATTCCTAGTTCTGTGAATGTTTTGAAACCCTAGTCTTTGTTATTACTATTAATACGAGGTATGATTACATCCACAATTTTCCGTAAAAATTCTTGGAGGTTTAAAATATTTTTTGGGGGTTGTAAATATGAATTTTGTTTAGTCGTATATTTCTTGAATTTATAAAGATTATATATCTATGTAATTGCACACTAAAAATTTGTGTGGTTTTGTTCTAGTATTTTTGTTACTGTTCTAGAAATTTGAGTCAATTGTTCTAGAAAGATAAGCATAATCAACGTAAATCGTGTCAATTAGGATGATCATATGAGCTCTTTCAAACCCTAATAATTAATTGATTCTACATAGGGTTTACCACCAGGTCATGTTCACAAGCACCTACAAAATTCCATGGTGAGACTCTGGTGGGTTATGGCTTAGAGGGCTACACATTTCTATTGTATTGTGAAGAATTCTTGGGGACAACACTAGGGAGAGAAAGGATTCATCATAGTGCAGAGAAACATTGAAAAGGCATTGTTGAACATGTGTGGTATAGCAATGGAGGCATCATACCCCGCAAAGAAGGTTGCCAACCCTCCAAAATTAAGGCTTTCTCCTCTATCTCATGTAAAGCCTCCCACCATGTGTGATAACTACTATCCCTACCCAGAGAGAGACACTTGGTGTTGCATGTACAACATTGAGGGTTATTGTTATGCATTAGGTTGCTACCCTCTCGACTTTGTGACCCACTACGATGATCACTAAAGTTTCCATAGTTGTTAACCTATTTACATTTTGAATGCAATTGCTATTGAAAAACCCTATACTATGACAATATTGTCATATTGGTTAGTACTCGCTTCATGAATTGTAGAAACTAAATCATGTTTAGAAAGAAAGTTGGATATGCCTGTAGCCATTCCATCGTATTTAGGTTTCTTACCCTTTTTGGTAAGTACTCGTCTCGATGCATTTACAACGAAGCAAAGGGAACTCCATCAATTATTTGGCACCCCGGGAAACTTGATATTGCATAAGATGTACATTTTGTAGAACTTCAAGAAGTTTATGACATTAGTAGAAGTTTATGAAGTTTATCAAATACACATTATTATCACTTTTGTAGACAATGATATTGTTTTCAATTTCTCTATTTTTTTGTAACGTACTAAATCCAAAGAATTGTTTTTTACAAAGTTATACAATGTTAGGTGGAAAATAAGTATTATTTTATTTGTTTGAAAAATTAAAAACTCTTTTTAATATTTTTAAATTTATTATTTTAAATTGTAATTAGTTAAGAAAGGCTAGATTGATTTTGCAATGTTTCATGGTGTGCATGCAGGGGATTTTATTTCCATCCGCTTTTGCTAATCAAAGGTTTGATCACATGGTTCGTCAATGCACTTACATAATTTCCCCCTTGGAGACCACAAATTGGCTTTGCTTGGAGTCCAGGGTCTATTGGAGCAAAATGTTCTTTAAATGGGAAAAAATTCTCTCCAATATTTATGAGTTGGGTATTGGAGATCGATCAATTTCATGAATTGGGTGTCGGAGTTTTGTTGGTTTTATGAATAGGGTGTGGAATTCTCTCCAGTGCTTATGAATTGGGTGTCAAAGATCCATTGATTTCATGAATTGGGTATTGGAGATTTGTTGGTTTTATGAATTTGGTGTGGCAGATTTATTGTTTGTGAGTTAGGCATTGGGGATTTGTTGATTTTGTGAAATGGGTGCTTGAGCTCCACTCAAAGTGGGGGATTATGTAAGAATAATTCTTTGGAGATGTGAGAATTTTTGGGTTGGGATGCATTGTATTGGTCCAAAGGTTTATTAGTGTTGTACAATTTTTAAGTTTTTAAAGGGTGGAATATAATGTTGCAGTCTCTAGGTACTCTCGCACTAGTGGGGTTTGCTTAGAAAGAATAATAGGCCATTCTTTCTCATGTATAATATCCATTTCATTGCATACATAATTTCAAAGTAAGGGATAGTGGCATTATTTTGTTTGGTGGATTAAATTGTCTTTGCAATTTTATGCAATATGTTGGTTGTCACGTTTGATTGTCAACTTTTAGGAGATGGAAGCAGTGTAGTGATTAGATTTAAGGTTTTCAAGTTTTTTTTCTATGGAGGTCGTTGGTTTGAAACTTATTGTGGGGCTTTGCCCCAACAAATTTGTCTTTTCCCTAGGACTTGAGGCTCACTTCTAGAAGCTTATATGTAGAGGGTGATTGAGGCTTTTCTCATCTCCATAATTTTCATGAGGAAGATTAATGGCCATGGAGATGAGGATTTTGAGAAATCGAACTCGAAAATACAAGTAATAGCTTACTCTCAGTTTTGCAAATGTCGTGAAACCCTAGAGTTTGATATCATTGTTAATATGGGGTATTCTTACATACTCGATTTTCCCTAGAAAAATTCATGGAGGGTTAAAATATTTTTTAGGGTTGTAAATATGAATTTTGTCTAATGGTAAAATTCTTGAATTTTTGAATATTATACATTTTTATAAATGCACACTATACATCTATTATGTTCTTTTGTTCTAGTATATTTTGTTTTGTTTTATATATTTTTGTTACTATGTTAGAAATTTGAGTCAATTGTTCTAGAAAGATAGGCATAATTTATGTATCGTGTCAATTGGAATGATCATATCATCTTTTAAAAACCCTAATAATTAATTAGTTTTACATGGGTTTACCACCAAGATGTGTTTGCAAGCATTTATGGAATACAACGAGACCATGGTGAGACTTTGGGGAGTTATGGCTTAGGAGGGCGCACAAACTACTGCATTGTGAGAATTCTTGGGCACAACATTGGGGAGAGAATAGATTCATTAGTGTAGAGGAACATTGAAGATACATCAATGGGGTTGTGTGGTATAGTGATGGAGGCACCATACCTTGCAAAGAAGGTTTCCAACCCTCCAAACCCTAGGTTTCCCCCCCTATCTCTTGTGAAGCTTCCCACCGTGTGTGATAACTATTATCCCTCGAGAGAACACTTGTTATTGCATGTATGACTATAAGGGTTACTATTATGTATGGGGTTGCTACCCTCTAAACTCTACCATCCACTACAATGATCATTATAGTTTCCCTATTGATCACCCTATTTGTGATCTTGATGTAAAGACATGCCTCAAGATACCAATATTCCCAACCATTCTTTCCAATTTTGCAACTCTATTATATTTTATTTCATCTATGATACTGTGTTTTATCCCAACATAATATTTGGGAGAAATTGTTGTTGTGATAGAGTCTCGAGGATCCACTTGAAGTGAAGATGTTGAAGTGTACCCTAGCCAAACCCAATTGCGCTCTCTCTGGTCAAGAAGCGATCACTGAAATGACCTAATATAGCTTATTCCTAGTTGCAATCCTTAGCCTCTAAACTCAACAATAGGTCGGTCCTACATGGGAGGAAATTAAATTTTAATGCATGAAAAATTGTCAAACTTATATATTGATTAGATTCCATGCAAAAAGGGAAACGATTACAAATTCTGGTTTGTAAGGTCTAATCTCATGCATGATGCTAAGTATTCTCATTTTCAAGGTCTAATGCATGTCTTCCATGCCCAACAAGCTTATTTAAGGTATGTTTTGTATTTTCCATGCTGTGTGATACATTATACAAACCTTTTTAGTAAGTGATCCTAAAAGTCTAAACTATGTTTTTCATGTCTAGTGAGTAGATATAGAGATGTAATATGCGTGTTTCATATCCAATAACTATTCAAAAGTTGGATTTGAGCATAACTTTCCAATGTGTTACAAATATTTAACTTGTGTGTCTAATAATGTCAAACTACAAACTGTATGCCCACTAACTTTTCTCACGATTCATGCTTTCTATAACTGGGTACGATTAGGGTAAATTTGGGGTCTAAAATTGGACTCATAAGAAACATATTTTTGATGAGTTGGAATTCACAATATAACATATATATAAATAGATATAGATATATAACGATTTATATTATATTGGGTTTAGCCTTTTATTATTATTAGAATCAAGATCACATAGGTTGAGTTTTTCACATTTTATTTTTTCTTTTCGAACTTTTCATACCATTTCTTATAAAGCATTTTGATATGCATAGTGCAAGATGAATAATCATAGGAAACCACGTTCATTTTTTTATGCTCAACAATTATGATCCTACTCTATGATCATCTTTAGGAGACTCAATGGACTCATTTACAACTAGAATCCACTTTAGACATCAGTATTAATTCTTCATGCTAATAGTAGGCCATCTTTTTAAGAGTTGACCTCCTAAATTATTATTACTAATTGGTATATATATCAAACATTCAATCATTAATAAAGAGAATTGAGCTATACATGAAAAAGAACAGTTAAAATCGAGTGAAGGGAAAAAGCAGCAAAAAGAAAATGGATATTAAGGTTCTCAAGGTTGACAAAGGGAATGCAAGATTTGTTATGGATACAACATAATACAATTAAAAAATGTTAGAGCACTTAACAAAAGTGGCAATGGTTAGCACCGTCATTTTTTTAGTTAGAGTCGGTCCTAGATGAATCATGGTCCATGTGTCAAAGCGAGTGAGGTCAGGTACTGAACAACAAATGGGTCGAAGTTAACAAGTGGTCGGTCTGGCCCTTGGAGTCGGGAAAGGGCGGCATAATCAAACATGTGTAAATTGTAAAGGTATTTTCCCAAAAGGTCGAGTCTTGTCAGAAAGAGAGATTTTATGTGTCAAAGGTCGAGGCAAGTTGTTAGAGTAAGGGACACATCGACAGATATAACGACCATCATCACCTCATTATGAAGTCAGAAAGGATAAGAAATCACGGCGCTCATATCACGTATACTCTCCAGCTCTTATCATATGTACTTTACACACTCCGAAGTGTACCCGTCGCGCGGGTGTGTTGCGTAAATCTTCAGCCTGCTGCAAAACTTCTCGTCACCATGGATTCAGTGTCCTCTATCATGATTCCATCCCTCGCTCGTTCAGTTATAAATGTCAGTCATTCTGCGTGTATCTCTTTCACCATCCGAGTTCATGCGTTTTTTGTAATTTTTCTTGCAAGCCCTGAGTCTTCTCGTTGTAGGAAAGTCGATTGCCATCAGTTGTGTCGCAAACCTGGTCAGTCAAGATTGTCGTTTTTTTTCTATCTTAAATCATGGTTTGGAAACTGTTGGAGTTGGTCACAAGCTAGTCTGTTGGGCGACGAGTCCTCTCACGATCATCCTTTCATCCTCTGAGTTTTTGTCATGCCCAAATTCTCTGTTACGCTCCCCTACTACGACGAGTTTGTCGTCATCATTGTCACAGCGTCGACCCGTTCCTGCACCAAGAGTCTTTGTGGCACCTGGGGGCAGCGCAGCGAATTTCTAAAGTCATTTTCGCTTATCACGCAAAGTTCCTCTACCGCCCCTCCAACAGGTATGGGCTAAGAATATTATTATCCATTTGCAACGTGAAGGGGTGTCATCTTTCACTACCGCGTGTGCAGAACAAACACGCATTGCACCATGACGACATCCCAAAACATAAGGAAGAGGGCACGCAGTGGCAGAACTGTGAGTCCCAAGCCTCAAGACTTGGCGTTGATCAACGAAGACCCAAATGTTAGGGCATCTTTCGAACAGGTCGGATGCATGCACTATTGGGAGAAAATCCAAGGATACGATGTGAAACTGACGCAACAGTTCACGCTCAGATTTAATGGGTTCCATGCAGTTATTGCAGGAATCACATTCTGGGTGACGAAGGAAACTCTGTCAGACGCGACGAAGATCCCTCCACGCGGTGAGAGGTGGTCTAAGGGCATGCCTTTGGACGTGTTATGCTATGAAGAATTCATCAAACCAAACTGCCTAAACGGGGAAAACAGAACGAGTGTTCCAAGTCGGTATCTATGGGAGCCTTTTCAAAAACTCATGAAGGTGATTAGAAAGTATTTCACATGTGAAAGAAGGTCTGATAGAATATAACCACATCACATCATATTGTTGATGCATTTCACAGGTAAGAGGTCGTTGAACTTACCTTTCTTCTTGCACCAAAGTCTAGGAGGAATGGTGGACAGCGTCCAAGCCGAAGCAAACCAGCCAAAGAAGAACTTATCCCATATCTCACTAATCAAATTGTTGATAGTTGAGGAATTGAGGCGACTGGGCAAGTACTGGGATTTGTTTATGTTTTCAGTCGACATCCCCAGGGACCCCAAAGGAGATCCCCCTCTACCCGCAGGAGAAGCAGCATCTCGCAGCGCAGAGGCGGAAATAGAAGGGGTTGCGGGGAAAGAAAAGACAGTGGCAGCCTCGTCTCCCCAATAGCCAGTACCTCGAAAAAGAGGCAGGACAAGGAAGAACAAGGAGCCTGAGGAAGCCCAAGCTCCAAGCGAACCACGTGCCCAATCAGTTGCTGAAAAGTTACTCATGCGCGATGTTCGGCTAGAACCTGCCGAGGGTTCGGGCCGGGAAATCTATGACAGACGGAGAAGGTCGGGCACCGAAAGCATGGATGTTCGAGAGTCGTCGCAATAGCTAAAGCAAGTGCAGCTCGCTATCGTCGAGTTGTACCAGGAGAACAGGGAATTGAGAAAGAAGTTAGCGGAAAGGGTTGTCGAGACATCAGCGTCCCAAAGCCGAGAAGGGAATGTGAATTGGCTCAAGAGACAGCTCAGAGAAGCGCAAGACATGATCATCCAGCTGCACGAGGAGCAGAGAATGTCAGAAGAGAAAATCGCGGAGCATTTCAAGGAATGTGGATCGGCCAAGGAAAACGTTCGCGCAACTTTGGTCAGTGCTCAAACGAAATTGAAGGGGAACGAGGTCTTGCGAAGACAGGTAAAGACTCTGAAAAGGAGCAATTGGTCCCTTGGGAAAACGCTTAGAATATCAAGACTGCAAATAAGGCCAGAAGCATAATTGACCCGACCCCGTTTTTGTCTTTTTGAACATGGCACGAAATTCCTCCCTCCCCGAGTCCTGCCTCCTGTCGGGAAGCAAGGAACCTAATGGGTGTCCGCGTGATGGATATACGTCACGCGGATGCTGAAAAACCCACCTATCGAGAAGGACAAGCATAGGTGAAACACACAACAGTTTTGAAGGAGATGTGTGGTCCCTTGACCATCGTCACCATCTGGAAAACACGATTAATAGTCCACAATCACCCGCCACATGCATACCACAGTCAATGATCGTGCGGCATCAATCAAAGACCGTTACACTGGGTGGCAAAAGTCTGACAAAGTGCTCGATCATTCGGGTGACCCTTCAAAGGGGAAGCTCCGACGCATCACTTCTTAATAATGGAATCTTGTTGATGATTGAACGATCATGGTAAAGATGTCGGTTATGACATGATTGGGTACAGTTGAGTTCCTATTCTTAGTAAGTCACATTCGAAAGATCATCTGACAGGGAATAACCAAAGCCGAAATTCTAGGACTAGTAGTTGGCGCATGGCAGCCCAAGAGGCGCATATTTTTCTATATATTGCATATTTTCAATGTAAATGAGGTTGGTTGGCAAAGTAGTGTAGAAAGTGATTGTTGAATGTAATTTTCGAACCCGATTGAAATATAATGCAAAGGTTCTGAGACTTTGATGAAAATATTCTAATGGTGGTGGTTTGATGTATTGTGATCTCTTGTATGTACGTGTTTCCTATTTTTTGTATATTCATGTATGTATTATGTTTAAATCGGAACATTTAATAAGTATATAATTCATCGTGCGGTGCTCTAGACTTCGTGATTTAAACTCGTGTTTTCTTCTAAGTAATTCAGAATTCATCTCCAATGGTGCTCTGAGTTGCTTTATGTATTTTTCTCTCACCACACACAACAAATTTGAACTAAAAGACCATTCTTTGTTTAGCCTTTATCCTCTCAATTTTTAGTTACCAAGTTATTTATTTCTCCCGCTTTCTGGAATTTGACTCCATTGCCCAAGGTTTTGTATTCCCTTGCCAACTGAACCAGAAATACTGCACGAACGCAATAAACCTATCTGACAATTCAAAGCTATTATCTGTGAGAGACTAAGTCTCAGAGAGAGCCCTCTCTAGGTCGGAAAGGCTAGTTTCTGGTCTTAAAGTTGGTTTGTAGGTTACCTCTGTCATTCGTTTTCTCAGCCAAATGAATTCACAGAGTGCTAACAGCAGCTATAAAAAACTCACAAATGATCCAAGCAATAAAACCATAAAGGAAGCAATTATGAATGCTTCTTGGGATGCCAATGCGAAGAACAAACTAATACCAAAAGATCCAATTGTCCCTCACATTTATGGATTGCCCAAGATTCACAAATAAGGAATTCCTCTGAGGCCAATAGTCAACATGATTGGATCACCAACATATAAGCTAGATAGGTTGTTAGCCAACAAAATTAAAATTCTTGTTGGACAGATCGATTCATTTTCCAAAGACTCAACATACCGCATAAAGGACATAAAAGATCAAAAAGTAGAGGAAGAAGACATCTCATTGAGTTTTGATGTGGTATCATTGTTCATTAAAATCCAAATCCAGGAAGCCATTAAAGTCATAAAGTACATAACTAAAGAAGAAATGGGAAATCTAGTAAGTGTATTCCTAAAATCCACTTATTTTAGCTTCAAGGGAATGATCTATGAGTAGATTGATGGTATTTCCATGCATTCACCCCTTTCACTAACGCAAATTTATACATGGAAATCTTCAAAAAACGTTCTTTAGAATCTTTTCCTTTCAAACCTAAATAGTGGAACTAATATGTGGATGATACAAATATAATTTGACCTCATCTTATAACTAGGATGCTACATCCCATTCCTGGAAAAGTTTATGTTATGATGTAAAATAAAAATTGTGAAATTTCAAACCAATCCTTAGTTGATATAGCTCAAGGAATTTGAATTTGTATTGAAGATTTGTGTATGGACGAGAAATCCATAAAATAGTTGATAAAGAGTTGTGTTGATCCCAGAGACTGCCAATGTTTCTCATATGTAAAATTTATGGGAAACCAAAAAAAGGAAAAGAACTTATTCCAAAAGAAAAAGAAGTATTGGTTGAGAAAATCATCATATAAGTATCAAAAAAATGCAAATAATTTTTGAAAGACATGCTCTTTCAAGGAAAGAGAATAGTCCACTAAATAAAACCAAACTCACAAAAAGGGGTTTTATCTCTACATAAAACTTGGCCATTTTGCAAAATATTGTCTACAAAAGAAGCCTAAAGTTAGATCTATGTATGTGGATGATGAGTTCGGAGAAACATGGGATTATATCCCTACAAAAAAAATTTACTTTGATGATGAAATTTATGAGTTAGATTTTTATAATGAATATGAGACAAATGGCCAACCTTGTGCAGAGAGCCATGTTGGTTGTGGAGCTTGATTATCTTCCTGAAACGTAGGTGTTTGTTTTCGGTCGTGTTTACACCCCATGAAGACTGTACACCCCGAAATACTATTGTACACCCCTCCACGGGGGGGGTTGCAGGGGGGGCTTTCCCCCCCTGTGGGGTCCGGGGGGGTCATCCCCCCCGATTGGGAGGTCCAGGGGTTTGGAGGCAGCGTCCCTCAATGAGGGTTCGGGGGCGAAGCCCCCGAAGGAAAAATTGTCTGGTAAATGTATATTGTAATTTCATAGTAAATTTGGACCGTTCATTATAAGGTCCCAGATCTGACGATAGAAGTTATGTTAGGGTTTTTTTCCCTAGAAGGCAACCCTCTTTTATGAGGAATTGTATTGTGGTTTTGTATCATTGCGAATATCGTATTCTGAGAGAGGAGATTGTGAGAGAAAGAAGAGGAAGTTACAACAGGTGTGTTGTAGGTTGTATCCCTTCATTTTGCTAGATAATAAAAAGGACTTGGCAATTTCTCTGGTGGACGTTGCCCACATTGGGTGAACCACTATATCTGTGTCTCTATTGTATTGTGTATCTTCTGTGTTTTATTTCCACATTTGTTTTATTTTATTGCTCTGTGATCCTGTTTTTCTAACAAGCACAGCTAATAAGAAATGGTATGAATAGTTAAAGGAAATTGTATTTAGTTTTTTATGCTCCACAAGGGCGTTGGCATTCTACCATCTCTTCCGAAGATAACTTGCGAATTATGATTAGCTATGAGTTGGAAAAGTTGGGGGTAGTCACCACAGAGGTGATGGCCTTATGGCTACAATACCGACAGTACAAAGATTTTTTCTATTTCTCTCTTAGCGAAATTTCCTTCGCTGCCTTGGATCGAATCCCTGTCTTCAATACTCACGCTACAACATTGTCCACAACAAAATTCTGTGGTTAAATTTGCAGGTTTGATTTGCTATAAGTCATTTTCCTCCATGCAACCAAACGTTGTAACCACGACTTATTTTCTCTACAAAATTTCGCAAACTTAAACCTCGATCAGTTTCCCTCTGGGAACTCTCCCTTGTCATTGATCTATTCCCTGAGTGGATGATCAGATCTTTTTCGTGCAACAATATTCGGGGTGCACCTTTTACAATCAAAGTGTTAATTCGAAGTGAACAGAGCTTAAAGGCTCTGAAAGGCTACTTTGAATTCCCTTTAATCGTGTCTGTTAATTCTAAGATCCGATGGATGGTCGTATCTGCATCTCGGAGTATGGGCGAAGACCCTCTACTAATCATAGATCAACTGCCATATGGACAACAAAGATCTCTCCTCGGACAAATTCAACTTTTGTTCTCAGTTGTACTGAAAGGACGATCCAGATCTTTTGTATGCAAAACAAAGTTATTGGGGAATATTCCTTGATACCACTCTTCGATACCCTTTCGTTGCGTTGTTGAAACGGCTCCAAAATGCCTCCTCGATGGACAGTGTAGATTTCTCTCAGATCTCTATGGTGGACAACTCAGATTCCATGTTGGGACGTTGTGTCGAAGTCAAATGAGGAACGAAGCTCCAATAGTTGGCACCGATGAACGGTGGATCTCCCTTGAGAGGCCAACCCGATGGAAGGCTAGATCTTGCTCTCGGCTTGATGCTTCGGAGTGCAAGTTTGAATGGAGACTCTGATAGGAGGACTCTGAAACATTGTGAACCTCTTGTAATTAGGTCCGATAAGAGATCAATGAGAGTCGTTGATCTGGTCTGGGTCAACTCCCAGATTTAATCACAACTGTTGAATTATGAAACTCTATAATCCACAATTCCATGCAATTAAACTTTGATCTTGCATTTGATCCCTACAATCATGATCACATGCACTTCGGATCACAAAATACACATACATAATTCGACAAGTACACACACATGGAAACGTAAATTCATAAAACACAATCTTTATTCCATGATTGAAGGAATGAAATTAAACATTTATACTATGTTCCTTCTCAGCCTCTTGGGCTTCTGCAAACACACGATTTCAGCACTTTGCACACTTACTAACATTTTCCTATTACAACAATAATCAATATAAACTCAGAGCTCTCATTTAGCTCTCAAACCAATCGAAATCTCGAGCTATCTCAACAAGCCCTAAGTCTAGAAATTACGTTCCTAACTATCAACAACAACTCAATAACAATATAAACTATCAAACAAAAGATATCCACTAAGATGTCTTCTAGAAATGTCTAGTTATTACAATGAAATAAAATTAAGGAACCAACTCCCTTGGTACATTGTTTTGTGACCCTTCGGGTCAATCTCGAAATTTCACTTAGTAGATGCTCCTGCATCAAACTCTCGGGGAAGAAAAGAATTGTTCATAAGATCTTCAACATTTATGCCATACTTGGAAATTCTTGTTGTTGTCATCCAAGTAGCATCTTCTTCTGGTTGATTCTTCCACTTGATCAAATAATGGAAGTAGTCTTTATTTCTAGTCCTTCTTGCCACTTTCTTATCCAATACTACTTCAATCTCCATCTGAACTACCTTAGGAAATAGTTTTTTCCATTCAATGGTTTGATCTTCATCACTTACAGGCTCATCTATTGGAATATATGTTGTCCCTCTGAAAGGACACAAATCTGCAACATTAAAGATTGGAGAAATTCCAACATCAGTAGGAAGTTCAATCTTGTAAACATTAGCAGAAAATTTCTTCAATATTATGCAAGGTCCAATCTTTTTCATCTTCAATTTATTGTAAGTCCCCACTGGAAACCTTTCCTTTCTCAAATATGCCATGACCAAATCACCAACCTGAAAATCCACTTGTCTCCTTTTCATGTATGCCCTTTGTTTATATTTACCATTGATTTCTTGCAACCTTTGCTTGACACTTTCCTGCAACTCTTACATGCTTACTACAAAATCCTCACCATCAACACTCCTTAATACCTGTTTTCCCAAATTCCTTAGTTCATATACTCCTCTTGGATGCATTCCATACACAATTTGGAATGGACTTATTTATGTGCTTCTGTTTGGTGAGTCATAATATGCAAATTCAGCCTGAGCAAACATATGGTCCCATTGCTTAGGATTTTCAGACACAAGACTCCTCAAAATATTCCCTAAACTCCTATTCACTACCTTTGTTTTCCCATCAGTCTGTGGGTGATAGGATGAGCTAAAACTGAGATTTGTACCTAGTTTCTTCCACATGGTTCTCCAAAGATTACCTACAAATTTATAGTATCACGATCTGAAACAATGTCCATTGGTAAACTATGCAGTCTCACTATTTCTGAAAAAAAATAGATAGGCAATATTAGTCGCATCACTAGTCTTCCTACAAGCAATAAAATGAGTCAATTTTTAAAATCTATCTACCACAACATAGATAGAATCATTCCTCCTTTGTGTCTTTGGTAATCCCAATACAAAATCCATGTTGATTGAATCCCATGGTTTGTTTGGAATAGGTAGTGGTTGGTACAGTCCTATGTTCTGACTCCTTCCCTTAGCATGCTAAAAAATCCTACACTTCTCCACAAATTTCTTCACCTGATTCTGCATACCTGGTCAATAATAGAAAGCATTTATCTGTGCAAAAGTCTTGTTTTGACCAAAATGTCTCGACATTCCTCCACTGTACTTTTCTTTAATCAAATTATCCCTCGTTGAACACTTTGGTATGCATAGTTTATTGTTCTTGAACAAAAACCCTTCATGTAAAATATAGGCCAGCCATTGGCTTCTATTGTTGGCAACTGGGTTTTCACAAGCTGCATAAGCATCATCCTTGAAATCTGCAACATCCTTATACATCTCTTTTAAACCATCAAAACCTAAAGTGTTGACTTGAAGTTCTTGCAAAAGCAAATTAATCCTACTTAATGCATCGACGACTTTATTAGTCTTACCACTAGTGTGTTTAATCACAAAAGTAAAATTCTACAGAAATTCAACCCACTTGGCATGTTTTTGGTTTAGCTTTGGTTGACTACTTATAAACTGCAATGCATGATTGTCAGTGTACAAGACAAACTCCTTGGGAATGAGATAATACCTCCACTTCTTGAGTGCTTGGACAATTGCATAAAATTCCTTGTCATACGAGGAATACTTTTGCTTTGCTTCATTTAATTTTTCATTAAATATGCAATCGGTCTCTGTTCCTGACTCAAAACAGCTCCTATTGCAGTCCCACTAGCATCGGTCTCAACTTGAAAATATTTATCAAAGCTAATATAGGTTTTTCAATAAATAAATAAAAATCAACAATTTAAAACTTCTATCAGTTGCCTTAGTCCACTTAAATGGTTGTTTGTTTTCTTTGATAGTTTCTACAATAGGTGCACATATCTGACTAAAACCTCTAATGAATTTTCTATAAAAACTTGCAAGTCCATGGAAACTTCTTACCTCAAATGAATTTCTTGGGGTTGGCCAATTCACAATTGCTTGAACCTTTTCTGGGTCCATCTTTCAAACCTTCTTCAGATACTACAAACCCCAAATATATCAGCTCCATTTTCATAAAGTTGCATTTCTTCAAATTTATCAACAGTCTTTCCTTCTGCAAGGTACTCAAAACCATCTCAAGATGTCTTAAATGTTCCTCCTTTGTCTGGTTGTAAATCAGAATGTCATCTAGATAGACTATCACAAAATTTCCAATAAATTCCTTTAAGACCTCATTCATCAACCTCATAAATGTACTAGGAGCATTTGTGAGCCCAAAAGACATCACCAACAATTCATACAATCCATTATTTGTCTTAAAAGCAGTGTTCCATTCATCCCCTTCTCTTATCCTAATTTGATGGTACCCACTTTTTAAATCAATTTTTGAAAATTTATTTTCCCCACTTAAGCAATCCATCAAATCATCTATTTTGGGTAATGGAAATTACCTTATGGCAATTTTGTTAACTTCCTTGGAATCAGTGCACATGTGCCATCCACCATCCTTCTTTAGGCCGAGCATTGTTGGTACAGCACACAAACTCAAACTTTCTTTCACCAAACCTTTGTTTAACAAATCATGTACCTGCTTCTTTATCTCTTCATTCTCTTGAGGGGTCAATATGTATGATGCTTTGTTAGGCAGACTTGCTCCAGGGATCAAATCAATATGGTGACTAATACTTCTCACAGGAGGTAAAGCATTAGGTAATTCATCTACTATAATATCAGCGAATTCATCAAGCATACCTTTAACTTCAGTAGGCAAATCATCCAGATTTGTAGTGGTGAGTATTACCTTTGGCCTACCAACAAGAGAAAAATGTACCTCATCTTTCTTCTTGACTTCTTACAACAACTCTTTGCCACTCATCAGCAAAACATTAGGTTCGAGTTCTTCTTTGATTGATTCATCCTTCAAGGGAGACAACACATGCTTATGTCCATCTTTCTCTAGGGAATAAGTGTTTATCCTTCCATCATGAATAGCCTTCCTGTTAAACTGCCACAATCTTCCTAACATAACATGGCAGACATTCATGGGCATTATATCACCTAATACCTCATCCTTATAAGTACCAATTTGGAATTTCGCCTTACACTGCTCATTCACCAAGAGTTAATGTCCTTTATGCAACCAGGACACTCTGTAGGGAGTGAGATGTGCCATCCTCTTCAATCCCAGCTTCTCTACCATCTCTATGGAAACCAAATTATCCGTACTTCCACTGTCAATGACAATTTTGCAATACTTCCCCTTTGACTTGCATACAATTCTAAATAGACTTTTTCTTTGTGTTGGCTCAGTTGTATGTTTGTCTGACTTGACCAAGACTCTCTTCAGCATTAAAGACTCCCCTACCTCAGGATTTTCTTCCGTTTCCACTGTATTAGTTGTTTCTTCCCTGGCCTCTACAACATTTGCATTCCTCTGATTTATTTTCAGGACAGTCCCAAGACATGTGTCTTGTCTTGCCACAAGTGTCACATCTAATTTTCATGCCTTGTCTACCTCTTCCTCTAGAACCAAATCTCCTACCTCTGAATTATCCTCCTCTTGATGGTTGGTTGCTTGAGCTTGAGTTGCTCCCTTCGTCTTTTGAAGTTTGGAATCTTCCTCTATCATTGGATTCTCTTTTACCTCTTGTTGGACCTCTTCCTCTGGTTTTCTAGCTCTATTTTCTAGCTATCTTCTCCTCTGCTTTCAAAGTTGCCTAATAAGCATCTTCTACAGTCCTCAGGGTCAGGAGACCGATTTCATCCTGGATATCATACATTAATCCATTGATGTACCTTGCAACTTTCTCATCATCATTCTCCACATGCTATGCCCTAATGTTTACCATGTAGAATTCTTCTGTATATTATTTTACTGACATAGTTTTCTGCCTCAAGTTCTGCAATTTTTTGAATAGGTTCAACTGATAATCTTTAGGCATAAACTTTGTTTTAAATTTAACCACCATTATATCCCAATTCTTGATCTTTGCCTTGCCTTTCTTCCTTCTGTTGGCCTAAAGTTCATCCCACCATAAGGTTGCATGTCCTTTCAGCCTAGTCACAACATGCTTAACCTTCTTTTCTTCATCTATGTCCTCATAGTCTAAATATTTGTCCATTGTATTGATCCAATCAAGCAAATCCTCGACATTCAGGTTCCCCTCATACATTGGGACCTCCATTTTTGGTCTGACTCCTACTTTTGTAACCAGCGTCAACAATTGTTCTTCAGTTGTTTCACCTCCCAGTACTTCTCCTTCTTCTTCAGAGCTAGTGTCTTCATCTTCACTGACATCCCCTATGTCGGGTTCCTCGTTGTTGAGTTACTTCCCTGGCTTCCATTCTAGTCTAAACTCTCCTCAATTCATTTTGTAGCTCTGTTACTGCCACATTTGTTGGCCTACCTCTTATGGGCAGCATGGCTACTGAAGATAACTTCCTTTACAACTATGATACCACAAATGATGGCCTTACGGCTACAATACCCACAATACAGAGATTTGTTCTATTTCTCTGTTAGCGAATTTTCTGTCGTTGTCTTGGATCGAATCCTTGTCTCAATACTCACGTTGCAACACTGTCTGCAACATAATTCTATGGCCAAATTTGCAAGTTTGATTTGCTCTAAGCCCTTTTTCCTCCATGCAACCAGACGTTGTAACCACGACTTATTTTCTTTGCAAAATTTTGTAGACTGAAACCTCGATCAGTTTCCCTTAGCAAGCTCTCGCTTGAGTGGACAGTCGGATATTTTTTGTGCAACAATATTCGGGTGCACCTTGGATGGTCAGAGTGTTAATTCAGAGTGAACGAAGCTTAAAGGCTCTGGAAGGCTACTCTGAATCCCCTTTAATCATGTTCGTTGATTTTAAGATTCGACGGATGGTCAGAGCTACATCTCAGAGTATGAGTGAAGACCCTCTACTAGTCGTAGATCAACTGTCAGATGGACAACAGAGATCTCTCCTCAGACTAATTCAACTTTCATTCTCAGTCATTGATCGTCACTGAAAGGACGATCTAGATCTTTCGTATGCAAAACAAATTTATGGGGGGTATTCCTCAATACCCTTTCGTTGCGCTGTTGAAACGGCTCCAAAATGCCTCCCCGATGGACGATGTAGATTACACTCAAATCTCTACAGTGGACAACTCAGATTCCACGTCGAGATGTTGTGTTGGAGTCAAATGACGAATGAAGCTCTGATAGCTGGCACCGATGAACAGTGGATCTCCCTTGACAGGCCAATCCGATGGAAGGCTAGATCTTGCTCTCAACTTGATGCTTCAAAGTGAAAGTTTGGATGGAGACTCCGATAGGAGGACTCTGAAACACTGTCAACCTCTTGTACCTGGGTCCGATAGGAGATCAATGAGAGTCATTGATCTGGTCTAGGTCAACTCCCAGATTTAATCAGTCATTGAATTCTGAAAAATTGTAATCCACAATTCCGCGCAATTAAACTCGGATCCTGCATTTGATCCCTACAATCACAATCACCTGCACTTCGGATCACGAAATACACATAGAATTCAACAAGTACACACATAGGGAAATGTAAATTCATACAACACAATCTTTATTCCATGATTGAAGGAACAAAATTAAACATTTATGCTATGTTCCTTCTCAACCTCTCAAGCTTCTGCAAACACATGATTTCAACACTTTGCACACTTGTTAACATTTTCTTATTACAAGAATAATCAACATGAACTCGGAGCTCTCGGTTAGTTCTCAAACCAATCAAAATCCCGAGCTATCTCAACAAGCCCTAAATCTAGAAATTGTGTTCCTAACTATCAGCAACAACTCAATAACAATATACATTATCAAGCATAAGATATTTGCTAAGGTGTCTTCTAGAAATATCTAGATATTACAATCAAATAAAATTAGGGAACCAACTCCCTTATTAAATTGTTTTGTGACCCTTCGAGTCAATCTCGAAATTTCACTTAGCAGATGCTCCTGCATCAAAAGGGGGCTCGGGTGAGTAGTGAATAAAGGTCTTATTGATGGGAGGAATGGCTAAATCCTCACTCAAGCATTTTTTAATCTCACCAGACTAGGTGAGATAGACGAGATTATCCCAATAGGCTTATAGTTTGTCAAAATTCTCAATCGTACCTCAAAAAATAATCTCTTGGATCTGATGTTATTATAAAATATGTATGTTTTCATGTAAAATAAATTTTAAAATAGAAAAAGTGTTTGCAAATGAAATTTATAAACAATTGAATAAGTAAATGCAAGATAACATAAATCTGAAAATTCAACGCATAACAAATCTCCTAAATGAGAAGAAATCAACAGATGATTTTATTGATTTCAATCTGAGTTACAACCAAGTTTTATCTCTTCAAACCCCTGCGAAGATTTGGATCAGAATTAGACTTAGAAGTCTAAGATGTAATTTAACTGATACATAGACAACCGGTATCTCAAACGAAGACTAAATCTAAAAAATTGAACTGGATCAATCCAAGCTACAAATGCATCATAGTCTTGACTCTGCAAAACTAATATTGATTAGCACTGAAACTAAATTTAAAACTTCTAATTGAGACTAAACAGACTTTCAAGATGAATGAATGACCTTTGGAGCATGTCAATAATCAATGCTTCCCAAACCTTTCTTCGCCACCTTTAGAAAAACTATGTTATCAACAAGATAACTTAGCTCTAAAAAAATTTAGAAATCAATGAATGAATAGATATTCTCACTTGAGGCAAGAGCAAACCTTATCAGAAGTATGTCTCTATTTTTTCATGTCCATATTTGTCCTTGATCTCATAATTTTATGTCTTCAAAAAATAGTTTAAGTGGTTCAACTACCTTTTGTTATAAAGTTAAATAACTTTAGTTAGGAAATGACAATTTTATTTTCTAGTAAGGGTAAATAATAATTAATAGATGGGGTCCCTTTAAGTTTTTAGTCATTTATTTTCAACATTTCTCTTGTAACTCCAAAATTTAATCAACTATCATGCATATATCAGCATAAAAAAATATAAAATAAAATAAAACAATCAATATGAACATGCCACATAATCAAACACTTGTACCTCCTAAAATATCATAATGACGTGATATTAATAGTTTTTCAAAATAATATCATTTGTCTGTTTTCCCAAAAATATGCATCAAATGTCTAATGTCTAAGGCAAATGTCATTACAATAACTTAAATAAATCAAAAATAATATTTTTTGTTTGAAGTAATCTCCCTGTGTCTAGTTCCCTATAAAAGAGAAACCATGTGCTTAAGTAAGTATGGATCAACAGACATTTTTTCTTCCACTTGATATTTCAGGGTGCATGTTAGTGAAAGTAATTTTTCTTTCATTACTTTCAACCTAGACTGAAGGTTGTTTTGATTGTACTAATGAGGCCTCGGATGAGTTAGAGCTTGGGGAATATGCAGGTTGTTTACCTTTATCTAGTTGAGGTTCAAATGACAGTGCTTTGTAATTTATGTGAACTTGGATAGAATGAACCATAGAAATGGTAGAAGCAACATGAGGCATATAATGCATATGAGGAGGTGGTGGCAACAATGGAACATCAAACCAATGGACTATGTCGAAAGAAGGATTTGCAAGAATGTTCTCCCAACCATTATTGGTTGGCTGCATAGGAGGCTCAGGAAAATCAATAATTCTCGAGTGAGTTTGCAGAGGTGGAGCAAAGGGGAGCTTGAGGTGTGTTGAATTTTATGCTTATTCAATTTCATTAATTTTCTTTATCATTTCACATTAGTAGAAGCATAACTGAAGCATAAACCATATACAATAATTGCAGTAAATAACCAAGCTCACAAGAAGATAACCATGCACAATATACACAAGAATTTATCCTAGGAAACCCTTTTGCACAAGGGAAGAAAACCCAGCAACCTTTCACTATAATATTTGTCCAAGAGAATATACAAGAGCATAAAGAAGAATGGCGCTACACTCCAAAGATAGCGCACTAGTCCAATAGAGAGAAATACACGAGAGAATGATATCCAAGTGATGTCTACAAATGGGAGATAGCTCTCTTATATATACAAGTCCAACGTGTGAACTGTCACGTCCAAGTGATGCCTCTCAACAGGGTCGACTTGAACCTTTAAGTCTTCTGCGCAAGGCATGGGCCTTCTTCCTTCTCTTGACGTCACAGTGAAAGTCTTTTCCATTATATCACACACGGCTACAACCAATGTGGACCTTTTCATCTCCTCTAGGGGCTACAACCCATAGTATCCCAACCACTTAGGCTACAACCCATAGTATCCCAACCACTTGGGCTACAATCCAAGGCTTACTAGGCACCAACCCAGTATAGTATCCCAACCTCTTAGGCTACAACCCAAGGGTCGTTGGGCACCAACCCAATACAACGTCCCAACCACTTGGGCTACAACCAAAGGGTCGTTGGGCACCAACCCAGTACAATATCCCAACCACTTGGGCTACAACCCAAGGGTCGTTGGGCACCAACCCAGTACAATATCCCAACCACTTGAGCTACAACCCAAGGGTCATTGGGCACCAACCCAATACAACTTATCAGTCCATTGATAAGTGTCATACTCAACTCAGTCCATCGAGGAGTATCATCATGGGTCAACCCAGCTCAGTCCATCGAGGAGTACGACCTAGAGAATGTCTCATGAAGATGCAATCATCAACACTCCCTCTCAACGAGAGGGGCATTGTCCATCACTCCAAGTTCATCACAAAAGTACTCAAACTTCGACTTGGCAAGCGGCTTGGTGAGAACATCTGCAATCTACTCATTTGTAGGAAGGTATTACACCAATACTTCTTTCCTCTGCAACATATCTCGAATGTAATGAAACTTGATCTCAACATTTTTCGATTTGTCATGAGATATTGGATTTTCTTAGAGCTTCATACAACTCTGATTATCACAATGAATCATGGTGGGATCCAGCATCTGCCCAAACAATCCTACAAGGATCTTCCGAAGCCACATTATTTCGCGTATTTCCATACATACTGCAATATACTTAGCTTCTGCGGTACTCAAGGCCATAGAAGTTTGTTTCCTACTACACTAGGAAACCATGGCAAACCCCAAATTGAAGCAACACCCTGAGGTGCTCTTCCTGTCAACAGCGCTCCCTGCCCAATCAGAATCAACATATCATTGTAATCTCATGTCAACATTGGAAGCATATCTCAGGCCATATCCAACTGTTCCTCGCAAGTATCCCAACACACGCTTCGTTGCTACCCAATGCAACTGTCTCGGCTGACTCATGAACTAGCTAAGTGCAATCACTGCATAGCAAATATATGGTCTAGTGTTAACCAAATACATCCATGATCCAATCAGTTGCTGGTACGTAGTCGGATCAATCAAGTCTGAATCGGAAGAAGACTCACTCAACTTCTTCAGATTCAACACCATCAGTGTGGACATGGACTTACAGTCCAACATCCCAAATCTCCTTAGAATCTCAATTGTATACTTCCCCTGACTCAGGAAGATCTCATCAGTTATCTGCCACACATCTAGTCCCAAGAAATAGTTGTTAAGTTTTGATCTATTATTAGGTTTCTTTTCAATTTATTAGATAACAATAGCATAGGTAGGATCACTGAGAGAAACACAATCACTAAATACACAACATTTATCCTGGGAAACCCTCATGGGGGAGAAAACCCAGCAAAAACTTCCTTAATATAGATAGCCAATACAATGCCAAGACAATAAACCAAAACACTAGAGAATATCCAACACTAAGCAATGTGCCTCTCTCTTCCTTCTTCTCTGAACTGCAGCTACCAAACTTGCGCACTTGATTGGGCAAATGAGTGAGTGATCAAATGAGGCATTGGCTTCCTTTATTTATACAAATTGGCAGGTGTTGGAAAAGTGTCTCTTCACTGGGCAGGGCCGACTTGTCTTCTTAGTGGTTAAAACCACTTTAATTAGCCTGGGCACTGACTTCTCAATTTGCATATTATATTTAGGGTTTGACCAATCCACAAAAGGGGATTTGGTCAATTACAATGCCTGACATGATCAATCCATAAAAGGGGATTGATCTAATCAATAATGGCTCAATAAATAAATAGAACACTCTTTGTAGTTACAATATTTCAACACTCCCCCTTAACAAGAAGGGTATTCTACAACATCACCAGGAGAGAGAGAGAGAGAGAGAGGGAAGCAACATCAACAGCATCTGGAACACTGATTGGCATATCTATAAATCATCGGAAGTTTTTCTCATCATCATCGTTCACGGCATGGAGCTGGAGTAACATCATCATCCTCATCAACATGAGGCTAAAGTAACATCATCATCATCTTTAGCGTGAGGCTAAAGTAACATCATTATCTTCTTTAGCATGAGGCTAAAGTAATATCATCAACATCTTTAGCATGAGGCTAAAGTAACATCATCATCTTCTTTAGCATGAGGCTAAAGTGATATCATCAACATATTTAGCATGAGGTTAAAGTAACATCATCATCTTCATCTTCAACAAGAAGTTGAAGCGGCATCATCATCGTCTGCATCAACATGGATTAGTATAACACTAATACATCATCATCATCGATAACAGCACAAGGTTGATACAACATCAACAACAAAAGTATCACAGCACGAAGGCTGGAGCATCATCAACAACAGTAGCATCACAGCACGAAGGTTGGAGCATCATCAACATCAGCACTAGGCTGGAAATCTTCAGCACGAAGCTGGCATCTCAACAACATCAGCACGAAGCTGGAAACCTTCAGCACGAAGCTGGAAACCTTCAGCATGAAGCTGGAAACCTTCAGCACGAGGCTGGCATCTCAACAACGTCAACATGAAGCTAGAAATCTTCAGCACGAGGCTGGCATCTCAACAACATCAGCACGAAGCTGGAAATATTCAGCACGAGGTTGACATCACAACAACATCAGCGCGAAGCTGGAAATCTTCAGCACTAGGCTGGCATCACAACAACATCAGCACGAAGTTGGAAATCTTCAGCACAAGGATGGCATCTCAACACTACTCCCCCTTTCGAGGGAGGTTCTTTCGGACTACACCAAGCCTATCTCGAAAGTGCTCAAACTTTATACGAGATAGAGGCTTGGTCAACACATCTGCAACCTGTTCATCCGTGCTAACATATTGGAGCTTTATGGCTCCTCTCTGCACCATATCATGGATGTAATGATATCGGATCTCTATGTGTTTTGACTTGTCATTGAACACGGGGTTCTTTGTCATCTTTATGCAACTCTGGTTATCAGATAAGATCACGGTTGCTTCCATCTCCAGATCGAATAGACATGTCAACAACTTCTGAAGCCATATGGCTTCCCAACTGGCAAAACATGCAGCAATGTATTATGCTTCTGTCGTGCTGAGAGCAATGCTTGATTGCTTCCTACTCTGCCATGAGATCATGGTTGACCCCACACTGAAACAACATCCTGAAGTGCTCTTTCTGTCAGAGACACTTCCAACCCAATCTAAATCAGTATAACCACTCAGTCTTAAGTCATGATCTCCATTATAACTGAGACAACAATCTAATGTACCCTTAAGGTACATCATCACATGTTTTGCAGCAACCAGGTGAACACGTTTGGGCAACAGAAATTGACTCAAGGTGTTCACAGCAAAACATATATCTGGTCTGGTGTTTGTCAGATACATCAACGATCCAATGATCTGTCTGTACAACATAGCATCAATCAATTCTGACGAAGTTTCAACCAGGACCTTCAACTTTGTTTCCATGGGTGTATTCATGGATTTGCACTCCAACATATCAAATCTCTTTAGTATTTCAACTACATACTTCCCTTGGTTAAGGAAGATCTTCTCTAGGCTCTGCCAAACTTCAAGACTTAAGAGATAAAGCATTAGGTCTTTCATCAAACTCTGTAGAGAGCTTCTTCTGCAATCTATGATGAGTTTTTCTTCATCTTGTCAAGAATACATCATCTACATATAGTAGCAACATCATTGGCTCATCATTCATAACCTTGAGGTAAAGGTTAGAATCAACTTTACTCTTGGTAAAGCCCAAGCTCGTTAGGAAACTGTCAATTATGTCATATCAAGCTCTAGGAGCTTGCTTCAACCTGTACAAAGTCTTCTTAAACCTGCAGACATGAGTCTTTCTGTTTTCAACTTCAAATCAAATTTTCACATCACTTTGTACCAACCTGGTACACTTGTTCAGCTACAACTCAATCTGCACAGTCATGTGCTAGCTCTATGTGCTTTCTGCAAAGCACTATCTGTCTCATTGCCTGAGAGTATGTCCTCTCCTCTTTCTACAACTGTTCCTTCTGAAACTGGGACTCTATACCTGCAACTTCTCTGAAGCTGAGACTGACTAATTCATTCTCACTATGGTTGTTGAAATCTGAGAGTAACTCCTCTACTCTATCATGGCAACAACTTCATCTGAAACTAAGAATGGTTCAATAACTGGCACTGAAAGTAACTCTTCTTCTTTCATGGAGGTAACTCTATCTTTTATTGTAATCATGTTTCCATGACCCAACTAATGTACTGCACCAACTGCCACTCAATTTTAAATATGGGGATTGCTCCCCCTGCATCTCATATTATATATGAATCATGGTTGTTTTGGTTGTCTTCATGAATACTGAAACTATTTCTTCAATTACTGGAGTAAGTGTCTCGTCATAGTCTTCTCCCTCTTGCTGGGAGAATCCTCTGCACACACATCACGCTTTGTACATCTGCAACATGCTTAATCTGTTAGATCAATCTTGGAAATCAATACTGACTTTTCTTCTAATCTCATGAAAAATCCATATCCCGGTCTTTATGGTTGGCTTCCTTCTTTGTCACTGAAACAAGGGAATCTTCCATGAGATTTCATATCTCCTAGGAGTCTCTGAAGCTACAATCTAGTCTTCTCATGGCATTTGTCTCCCAGTCTTGGAAGTTGTCTCTTCATCTGATCCTTTCTGAGATCAGGCTTACTCTTGATTTCTTCTGAGTCTACAAGGACTTCGTCATCTCTTACAGGGTATACTTGGTGTTGAATACCAAGTCTAAATATGAAAAGTTGAGTCAGAATTCAAGTGAATTATGCTTCCTGTCAAGGTGGCTTCATTATCCTTTTAAACAAGTCTTCTGTGAGTTCTTGTTCTAATGTTTGGTCATCTTTGGAGCCTTATGCTCCTTATAATCAATCTCCATATGAGATACTCTAGATCTCAAAGATAGCTTCTTCTTCATCCTCTTTGGTACATGGATGTATACCGTCATGTACACGACTTGGGTAGTCTGCTTCATGTCTCATCTAATATGTTGCCTTCTGCAACCTTCACTATAGCTTCATCAGGGTTATCACTTATGACCTGAAACAAAGTCAACAAAACAACAAGCAAGAATAATACTCTTTTGATAATAGTAATAAAACAATAACACGAATAATCGTTACAGTAGCTCTTTTAGAGCTTTCACTTGTGACATGTCTAAAACAAAGATCAAAAGTAAGAAACACAATATGAAATGAGATCAACACTCTTCTAACGTTGTGATCGAACATTCATCCAGGGTAACCTGGAACCAATACAAGAAGATTCTCCTAGAGGAGATGTTAGTTATATCTGGTAAATGATTACATTAAGCATTTATCTCAATATGTTCACATGCTACCAAGTATAATACTTTTCAAAGATTGTTACCTCAACTATAGTGTTTACTTGTAATGGGTTAGTTATCAACTTTGTCATGTGCAACTTTGAATCTTATCAACTTAATTAATCAAACCTGGAACCTGGAGTCTTGTCCTCAAGAATGAGTGTGTTGCTTTTCTTCCAAGTCTCCTTCACTCGAGATGGCAAGTGCTTTCTTCAACTTGTCTTCTGTACAAAGACAATATGTTTTCTTGACAGAAAGTTGGGTTAGAGAATAAACTCTATGATCTCAACTTTAATCCATCTAATACTTTGACTTTAATTTTGACCAAAGGTTAGTATGATGGTCATAGCTTCAACATGCAACCTAGATCAAAATAATGTCATATCAAATAGATGCATGTCAGAATAATCAAACCTAGGTTGCATTATTCCTCTGAATGTGTTGGATCTTGAGATCCTTCTGGATCTATGGTAAGAGATCCCTTCTCCTGCAAATACCCTTTAAAGCTTAACAGTTTAAACATATGTGAATGCATACCTCTGATAGTATTTGCAGGTAGTGGCACCATCTGGTAGCAACGGTAATAATTACCAACTCTTAAAAACTTCAAGAGTGACTGCAATTAGTACTGCAACTGATACTTCAACTGATTCTGAAACTACAACTGCAACTGCAACTTAGGGTTTTATGAGGAAACCCTAATTTTTCAAACTTCAAATTTTGAAATTCTGATCCAGGGGCTAGATGCATTGAGCTGAGGCGAGTAAGCTGGTGCAGTCAGATTTCTGAAAATCCAAATTTTACCCCTTCAAACTTGACAGCGAAATTCTGGACTAGTACTTCTGGTACTGGTTATGGTTTCCTGGTTTTCTGGTACTTCTGGTACCAGTGAAAACTAGGGTTTCACTTTCTGAGAGTTCTATCCACTGAAAAAGTGTGTTGAAGGTGCCAAAGAGTTCCCTAGGCTAGGGCACACTTTTCTAGATGATTGTTACGCTGAAATTCCTCTTCAATAAAAAGCTCTAATTTTCTTGTACGGCAATAGTGACGTTTTTCTTTATCCGGTGAAAGATGCTCTCTTCAGCTTAGCTCTGATACCATGTTAAGTTTTGAGCTATTATTAGGTTTCTTTTCAATTTACTAGATAACAATAGCATAGGTAGGATCACTGAGAGAAACATAATCACAAGATACACAACATTTATCTTGGGAAACCCTCATGGGGGAGAAAACCCAGCAAAAACTTCCTTAATATAGATAGTCAATACAATGCCAAGACAATAAACCAAAACACTAGAGAATATCCAACAATGAGCAATGCACCTCTCTCTTCCTTCTTCTCCCAACTGTAGATACCAAACTTGCACACTTGATTGAGTGAATGAGTGAGTGATCAAATGAGGCACTGGTTTCCTTTATTTATGCAAACTGGCAGGTGCTAGAAAGGTGTCTCTTCACTGGGCAGGGCCAACTTGTCTTCTTAGTGGTTAAAACCACTTTAATTACCCTGGGGGACGACTTCTCAATTTGCATATTATATTTAGGGTTTGACCAATTCACAAAAGGGGATTTGGTCAATTACAATGCCTAACATGATCAATCCACAAAAGGGGATTGATCTAATTAATAATGACTCAATAAATAAATAGAATACTCTTTGCAGTTACAATATTTCAACAATAGTGGCCAAGATCCTTTATTTCAAATTTAGAGGCCAACTCATGTTTGCACCAAGCAATGAGACGCTCTGCTCCGATGAGAAATAAATCATCAACATATAGGATCAAAATCAGGGACTCACCATCAACAATCTTATAGTACATGTTGGCATCAACAACACTCTTGTTGAAACCCAAACTCATCGAGTATCCATCAATCCTCGCATACCAAGCTCGAGGTGCATGTTGGAGTCCATACAGGGCCTTCTTCAACCTGCACACATGGGACTCCTTCCCATGAATCACAAAACCATATGGTTGCTCGATGTACACCTCTTCCTCAAATCTCTCCATTGAGGAAGGTTGTCTTCACATCCATCTGATATAATCTTCAACCCATGGTTGAAGCAAGGGCAATGATCGTCTGAATGGAGGTGTATCGAGCAACAGGAGCAAATGTCTCTTCATAGTCTATTCCCTCTACCTGAGAGAATCCTCTAGCCACAAATCTCGCTTTGTGCTTCTCGATGCTCCCGTCAGTTGCATGTTTGATCTTTTGGAAATCACCACAAACTTCCCCTCAGGTCTCGAAACAATATCCCACACATCATTTTTCATGATGGACTAATACTCCTCCATCATGGCATCTCTCTAGATCTGCTGACTAGATGCCTCCTCATAACAGGAAGGCTCGGAATCAATGATGTGGCTCATCGTTGCAACATAGCTCGAGAATCTCTGAGGTCTCTTGCTCTCTCTGAAAGTACCACGGGGAGCTGCATGTCCCTTTTCCTCCTACAAAGTCTGACGAGCCCATGCAGGCCTTTTCTGGCCTACTGCAATATCTCTAAGAACATCAACAGGATCTACAGGATCACCTAGATCAACAAGTTCAATTGTCTCCATGGGCTCAACTGGCTCCCTCTGAACTGTTGAAGGGTGAGGGGGAGGAGATACCATCTCCTCCTGCCTCTCACTATCAATCTCCATGTGAGATCCTCTAGATCCCCTAAAGGCTACCTCCTCCTCAAAGGAAACATCCCTGCTCACCTCGATTTGTCTATGACCTGGGATGTAGATCCAATATGCCTTTGAAGACTCATTGTACCCAACAAATGTACCCTTCCTTCCTGAAGGGTCTAACTTCGTCCTTTTCTCCTTGGGTACGTGAATGTAAACATGACACCCAAATATCTTGAAGTGTCCAACCTCGGGATTCACTCTGGTGAAGGCCTCCTCGGCAATCATATTCTTCAAAATCTTATGAGGGCTCTTGTTCTGAACATACACAACGGTTAAGGATGCCTCTTCCCACATAAACATAGGCAAACTCTGATCATGAATCATTACCTTAGTTGCCTCAATAATAGACATGTTCTTTCTCTCTGCAACCCCATTTTGTTGAGGGTTGTAAGGAACAATGTACTCCCTCTTAATCCCTACCTCAACGCAGAAATCACAGAAACCCTTGGAGGTGTAATCTCCTTCATTATTTGATCTCAGTATCTTGATCTTCTTTCCAGTCAGGTTCTCAACCTGTGCTCTGTACTCCTGAAACCTTCCAAGGACTTCTTCAAATTCCTTGGACTTCAAAAAGTAAATCCAAGTCTTTTAGGAGTAGTCATCAACGAAGATCACATAATATAAGTATCCACTCAAAGAAGCAATTGTCATAGGCCCACACAAATCTGAATGCACCATATCCAAGATCCCCTTGGATCTGTTGTCACTGCTCGAAAAAGACCCCTTGGCAGTCTTTCCAAGAGCAAAACCTCTGCAAATGCTATCATGCTCAACATGGAGCTGTGGAAGACCTGTCACCATCTTCCCCAAAGCGGGAAGACCTCTATAATGCAAATGAGCAAGTCTCATATGCCATAACTCACTTAGACGGATAGAATCATGCACCAAGGCCTGAACTAGTCGGATTGTCAATCTATACAAATTGTCTTCTCTAACACCAATCACATGGGTTGATTCCATACTAGAGTTCTTGTGCCATGCAAGAACCTTTCCATCAGAGAAGGAAACCTTGTAGCCTTTGTCCTCCAAGGCTGAAATAGAGACAAGGTTCCTTCTCATCCCCGGTACAAACAATCCATCACTCAAATGAAGTGGGGTACTAGAGTCTAACTATAAGGAAGTGGCCTCAGATCCCTTCACAGTATATCTGGCATCATCACCAAGTACAACATGCAACCAAGATTCTTTCTCTACTAGATCTGTAAGGTGGTCTCTGTATACAGCCATATGTCTAGAAGCACCACTATCAATCAACGAGATATCACTACTAGTAGGAATCGTACCTAAGAGGGTTGAAATGAAGAAGAACTCATCATTGTCCTTGCTTTCTTTCCTGGACTTCTTCTAGGGTGACTCTCGATCAACATCAGCGGTGGAGGCATGTTGCTTTCTATTCTTCCACAAAGGGCAATGTATAGCATAGTGGCCAAACTTCTCACATTTGAAGCATTGAATCTTTGAAAGATCCTTCTTTTTATGCTCAGGAGTTGGTCTAGATTTTCCTCCTTTGAATGGTTTGCCGAAACCTCTTCCCCTTCCTTTTCCTTTCCTTGCATGAGAGGTAAGGACATGACTTTCATCATGATGGGAACCTTGCGCACCTCTAGCTGCAATTTTGGTCTCCTCCTGAGTACAATCTTCCCATAACCGATCAAACTTAGGCAATTTGGATCGCCCACTAATACTTTGAATGAATGGCTCTCAATGCCTTGGAAGACCATTAAGAGTCAACATGACAAGTTCTCTATCTAATTTGATCTCTCCAATGGCGCCCAACTGATCTTTGATCTCATATATCTTCATGAAGAAGGTGACAACAGTATCTGCCTTAGTCATCTTGACGTTTTGAAGTTGGTGTTTCAAGGAAATGGCTCTGTTGGTGTTGTTTCTCTCAAACAACTTATTCAAGGTGTCAAACATCTCTTTAGTTGTCTTCAGTTTGGAGATGTACGGAATCAAGTGGTCTTTCACAGAGTAGATAATGATCCTTCTAGCTCTTGCATCATTCTTCTTCCATTGAGACTTCTCTGAAGTATCATCTGATTCTGGCACAACTTCTTCCACAAACTTCATCAGATCACTCTCTTCCAGAGTGATGAGTAGTCTAGACTTCCAAGAGTTAAAGTTAGAGGCTCCATCAAGCCTATCTTCCACCGAAACACTTGTCACCATAGCTACAGAAACCCTAGGACCAAAAAATCCCAAAAATTCAAAATTCTCCCATCTGCAATCTGAGAGTTGCAGGGGATGCGCTAGGGTAGGGTGCACTGATCTGTGGTGGAATTTGGCCCAACGACCTAGGGAAATGTGTTCAACGAGCTTGACAAGGAAATGTGCAGTTGCAGTCAAACCCTAGCGAACTGTAGAAAAGAGCTAGCGCAGAAGGGGTAGTGAGCTGCAGAAGAAAGCTAGTGAGCTTGTGCAAATGGCTTCTTCAAGAACACTGCTCTGATACCATGTTGAATTTTATGCTCGTTCAATTTCATTAACTTTCTTTATAATTTCACATTAGTAGAAGAATAACTAAAGCATAAACCATATACAATAACTACAGTAAATAACCAAGATCACAAGAAGATAACCATGCACAAGATACACAAGAATTTATCCTGGGAAACCCTTCTGCACAAGGGAAGAAAACCCAACAACCTTTCACTGTAATATTTGTCCAAGATAAGATACAAGAGTAGAAAGAAGAATGGTGTTACACTCCAAATATAGCGCACTAGTCCAATAGAGCGAAATACACAAGAGAGAATGGTATCCAAGTGATGTCTAGAAATGGGAGATAGCTCTCCTATATATACAAGTCCAACGTGTGAATTGTCACGTCCAAGTGGTGCCTCTCAACAAGGTCGACTTGAACCTTTAAGTCTTTTGTGCAAGGCATGGGTCTTCTTCCTATTAGAATATAGAAGATGGTGTGCTCGTTTTACCATTGACGATACCTTCGTCACCCAACCATAGGCCGAAGCCTCCCTCCAAGCACCTTAACCTTGACTGAGAATTCCTCCGGAAGCAAACCCTAGGCTAGATAGCCAAACAAAGGATAGCGCATCTTTCCCCAAGGATAGCGCATCAACAAAGACTAATCAGATGTTACAAACCCTAGCCAAGAGATATTCATGCCAATATTGAAAACTTGTTGCTGCTGCAGCTGCACCAGCTCTTCCTCCAAACCTATGCACAAGACTGCAACTGCAGTGCGCACCAAACTGCAGAACTACAATTCTGAGATGCTACAAATGCGAACTGGCTCCCTATATTTATAGTAGTACTGTCAGTTTTGTTGGGGCCGACTTCTCCTTCTGGATATGTGTTTGTTCAGTATATTATTATTATTTCTGGCCGACTTCTTCTCTTGGAGGCTAATAGCCTAATATAAATGATCTTCTTGAGCCGACAAGGCTTCTAGGGTTATTAGCCAACTCATTAGGGTTTCTCTTGCTTCCCGAAGTCTTCTATTCTCATCAGGTTCACAAGTGAAGGTAAATACCTCCCACAGCTACCATAATATTAACACTCCCTCCTAGCTAGAGAGGTATTTACAGGTAATGGACTTGAGCACAAAATATACCATTTACCTGGTAGCATCAATATAGTCATCTAAACTATTTCATGACTAGATCATGAGCATCACCATCACCATCAGCTCCATCAATTCTCGAAACCATACTTCATCTGAGTAATTAGATATGATGTTGGATAAGTCACTCTCACCATAGAGTG
>ML778478.1:1905039-1929341 GCA_009831015.1 Picea engelmannii | reverse complement strand
CTTTCCAAGGTACCCAAATCTCAACACTCCCTCTTACCGAGGAAAGTGCCCGTCACCACCAATATCATCCCTATAGTGGACATGGTTGCCTCCTGGCATATACTCGGTGAGTATGGTTGTACCCTGATCAATGAAAGTAGTCTAACACAGATCTGCTCAATCTGTGTGATCTATAGATGGATGTGTCTCTCCACCTATCCAAAATCACCTAGATCTTGGTATCAAACTAAAGATCTCCACCTTGGTTTCCCACCAAGGATTTCTACCTCCTGGCATCTCGCCAACGGTCACTACTCTTGGCATCTCACCAAGAGTCACTCTCTTGGTATCTCACCAAGAGTCTCCCCCTCTTGGTATCTCACCAAGAGTACCAAGATCTCGGCATCTCACCAAGATCCTCAACTTGGCCTCTTGCCAAGTAGCTTCCACCTGAAGTGGATCCAAAACTTGATCTGCCTGTCTCTGTAGCCAAGTGATCCTCAAGCCTCCGTGATGCCCTGTCTCTCCTCCTCATCAATCTCTGATGCTCTGAAGCTGTAGCACCAACTCTCTGTCTGCTCGGCACTCTGAAACTGAAGTTATCTCGGGTGGACCAGTCACCCCCTCTAAAGATGGTGTACTCGAAACCTGAGTCTGAGCTCCCTCTGAATCACTATTATGAGTCAGTCGGTCCTCCTCAACTCTGTCTCCCCATCTAATGTTGGATGGTGTAACAGCAAACAAGGTAGTCGCGAATGCACACTCTCTCGCAAATTGTTCATTGAACTCAAGCTCCTATGTTGTCGTTGCTGAAACATCATGTTGCTTATTCTTCTTCTTGGGACATTGTCCTGCATAGTGACCCATCTCCCTACAAGCAAAGCATCTCACTGAGCTCAAGTCTCTCTTCGTCCCATTGTTGCTCTCTCCTCCCTGTGGTGGGGCCCCAAACTTGGGACCCTGTCGACCTCCTCAGCCAGACTTCTTCTTGCCCTTTGTCCAAAGAGCAAGGTCCCCATCACTCTGCACTGTCTGTTGTTGATGTTGTCCAGAAGCCTCTGCCACAAGTCTAGTCTCCTCCTGAACGAAGTCATCGCACATCCTCTCCCATGTTGGCATGACCTCCCGGGCAACAATGCCACGAACGAATGGACGCCATGGTTTGGTAAAGTTGTTTAAGGTTGTCCTCACCATAGAATTGGGTTCCACCACCTCTCTAACGACTCCAAGCTCGTCTTTGATCTGGATGTATCGACCAAGGAAGGAAGTAACTGACTCATCCTCGAGCATGCGAATGCCCTCATTCGATCATGAAGAACCATCTTTCGGTTCTCATTAGAGCTCTGATAAAGCTTATATAGAGATGCCCACATCTCATATGCCCAAGCTTTCCTAGTCAACTGGGGAATTATGTGATCCCGCACCGAATCACATATCGTCATCTTTGCCTTGTTGTTCCTCTTCTTGAACTATGCCAACAAGATGGGAGCAGTAGCAGGAGGAACAGCCACAAGCGCCTCAACTATATCCCATAGTTCGAGGTCCTCCAAGACAAAGACGATCCTCGCCTTCCAAGGCGACCAGTTGCTAGCTCCAACTAGCCTATCCTCCGCACGCATCTGAGATGCTAACATGACTGTCAAACTGCACTCCAATTGATGCTCAAACTGCAAAGGAACGTTGCATCACTCCTGTCAACACAGGTGTGAAAAGAGGCAAGTGAACTACGACCTCACTCCTAGCAATATAGGTGTGAAAAGAGGTCGTGAAATACAACCTCACTCATGTCCACCCAGGTGTGAAAAGAGGTTGTCCAAACTGTGCACAAACTGCTCTACAATCCTCTACAAAATTATGCCAACAAGCAGCCACTAAACATCGTCAATGGTTGTCCACAAAATCTGCCAAGAAGATGTCTATAACAGCCCACTCATATGTTGTCCAAACTACTCAAAAATCAGCCACCTCAGCTCTGATACCATGAAGATTTTACAAGTCCTATCAAGCTACCAACTAGGTCTGTCTTTGACCTCAAGTTGGCTCTAAGTTTCAACTGTCAATGAAGGTTTTGTTGTTTTTTTAGTACAGCCAACAGTTCAGGAACTTCTTGCTGATTTGTTACGATTACATTCACAATTTAGGTGCTCTAGCATGTAGTTTTAGTCACCAAGGGTTAGCACATGCATACCAAAATAAATGTAACACACCTAGAGATATTTACAGCTGAAAATACAATAGTTCTACACTCTAACATACATGAAATTGAAGACATGTATTTTTTGTCAACGTGTCCCTGGATAACCCCCCCCCCGCGGGAAAACCAGTTTGGAATATATGTCTATATATGAGGAGAACAGATGGTGGAATACAGCAAGTACAAAATATAGATGAACCTGATACAATAGCAGCTTGATCCAAGATGAAACACAAGTCCAAATGAAGCAAGAGCGCCCTAGGATGGTGCGCCCTCCATAAATGTTGTCAAGACCACTGAAATGGAGCTAGAATCCAACTGGAAGATCTGAACAAGAAACCCCTCCACAGTACTTTGATATTGATGAGTAGCCTCCCTCTGAAACAGACCTCACTGCAATCTGAGCTCTCTAAGTACTCCCCACTGATGATGCGCCCTCCTCGTCAAGTGCACCCTCCTCGGAACTGGAAGCTACTCAATAAATAAACTGTGCACTAAGTCTCCATGAGCCCTCCATGCAAGGAGGCACCCAAGCTCTCCTCTCCCAATGCATGAAACCTCATCCTCTTGCTCTCTCTTAATCTCTCCAAGTGAACAAATGAGCGAATGAGCTCTCATTTGCCCCTTGCACCCTCCTTAAGGAAGCATAAGGAAACCTAAAAGTTGGGTGGGATGAGATCATCTCATCTCATCCCTAATAAATGGTTGAGATCATCTCAAGTAAATCTCAACTCAAAACCCACTTTACTTAAGTTTCCATAGTTTCACTTTATGTCTCTTAATTCACCCACAAAGTGAATTAATTATCATTTTAGGCTAAAATGACCAAATTTCACTTTTGACTTAAATCTCCTAAGTCAAAGTGAAATTAGACATAAAGTACATGGTACAAGGTACAAAATACTTCCTCGTGTGTTTAGAAGCTCACAAACACAAGGGGACCACTTTCCAAGGTACCCAAATCTCAACTACCTAGTGGGCCTTATAAAGTGGACCCTTTTACATTAAATAACTATCCACTACTATCAAATGGGCCTTATTCAAAGAGGATGGCCACATACAACAATTGACTAACTCTTAGGTAGTCTAAAGTAGAGAGGTAAGGGTAGGACCCTAATAAAGGCTATTATCTATAAGCATGTTATGTGTTATTAAATGTTTTTTTTAGGAGAGTAAATCCATTTATTGCGCTAGTTGTTTTGTCTTTGTTCTAATGACAATATTCCTTCTCCTTGTATGCTTATAGTGGGTTGTGCTGGTATTTTCCAATGATTAGGTTGTTCTTGTTTGAATGCTTTCCATGTTGGCTAGCTATAAGCAAGTATTTTTTATTTGACATGAGTAACATGAACATCTAAATCTTTTGGGGCTAAGATTTGGATTGATGGTCGAGGTTGATATGTTTCTTCATTTGTTTGCTCTAGTTTATTTTTAAGAGAAGCCTATATGTGGTAATCATATGGAACAAACTTCACTGCAACAGATTTTTTATTTGTTGGCTTTGGTTTTAATGATAATCGAGACATTCTAAATTTTCTATTTTGTATTGAGAAATGATCAGGGTCATTTTATATCCATATATTCTTTTATAGTAGGGATATTGTCTACAATGTATCTTTGGGTATAAATGGATCAACCATAGGCTCTCAAGTTTTTTCCTACAACTAGGAATCGGGTTCCTAGTGGAAAATTAGCATTGGTTGAAAAGGCATTATGGAGCTTGAATATGACTCGCGCACCGAGTACGAAGTAGGACACTTCTCAATTTAATTTGACCCCCTTCAATTCTACACACATTACCAATCTGCAATGAGCATTTGGTCTAACAAGGCCATATTATAACTTAATCGTACTACACAATAGACTTATTTATCTAGCCTACCTCTGAACTAGCATCAACATGCTTCTTGCCATTCTACACGTGTAATATCCAGTATGCTAATCAAGTATTCTACAGAAACATCATATGAGACCAAATGATTTCTTAAGAAGTCTCACTAAGATAAATGTACATATTTGTATCCATTGGAAAAATATCGTTGATATTCAATGTTTGTTAAGAAAGGTAAGAATATAGGCACAACATTTGTTCCTATTGTAGTGATATCAACCTCAGATTGTTTGATTGAGGTTGTGAACAAGGATTTAGAATTTATTTCATTATATAGTTCCTTGATGAGAGTTTCCGAGAATACATATCAATATTGGCTATCTATTATTAGCAACTTTTTCTTTATACATATTAGTTAGATTTGTTATGCTAGAAGAGGAAAAACTACCAGAGGTGGATAGCTCCTTGATGAGAATTTTTGGGAATGCTCGGTCTTGGCCATCTATTATAGCAACTTTTTCATTATACATATTAGTCAGATTTGTTATGTCATAAGAAGAGAAACTGCCAAAGGTGGAGTGTGATTAGCATAATAAACTATTTTGTGCGATTGGAAAAACTTTGCTTAACCAAATCACCACGCAAACACTATGGTTATGAAAGGAAGGTCGTAAACTAGTTACAATTGGCCAAGGGACTCAAGGTCTTACTAACTATACCTAATTGTTGGTTTGTTGCCCTATTATAAGTATTGACACCAAAGGTACACTTACCAAAACAAAGTTTCAAGCCATAGAGTTAAATGATATGTAGACTAATGCACACCAATCCTATAAGTTTTTGTACTATCCATGTGTTGAGACAGGCCAGCACTTAGAGACATGTATTCCACCCTTGATGCCTTCAATAACTCACCAACTTACACTCTAACAACAAGTGAACCGACTATAGGATAGTTTCACTTAAGTATCCTTATTACTCCAACCAACTTTGTAGTCTCCTTATATCAACCACTACTGAGATCCCTAAATATAATAGTTATTTGGGATGCCACCAAAGGTGCCCGAGCCTTGCACTTAAACTAATACAAAGGGATGTCTTTGGGGATGCTATTTCCCTGACACCGAGAGTGCATGCAAATGCAAAAAGGAAACTAGATGCAAAGCTTAAACAACATAAACAATACAGAATCTGAGAACCTGCATACACAACAAAATAAAATACAACTAATCCTTACTCATCTTCGATATTAAACCAAGAAAAATTATAGAACAAGGAAGGAGGCTCTCTTGATCTGCAAGAATGCAAGCTCTTTAGCTTGCTTTCTTCAATGATCCAAATGAGAAGCCAAGCCTTTCCTTTATAGATAAAAAAAAGGAACTTGGGAATGTTTCTGAAGAGCATCTTATTTACTATTCTAGATTTGTCATGTTCTACTTTTACTATAACCACTACTTAAGATTGCATATTGTAAAGGGGTCCTCCCAACAAAGTATTGTCGGGGTGTGTACCACTTTTACAAAAGAGAAATTGACGAGACAAAAGTAAAGATGCGTGGGGTCTTATCAAGGTTGGAATAATTGGACAATTTCTTCCACTTTTACAATATTTTATTCAAATTCACAGCACGAATTTGTGTCAAGATTGATCGGGACATTCCATGATTTCTCGAGCTCTCTGTCAAAGATGTATGAGTCTGATGGTTGAGTTTCATATAGTCCGTCCATCTCATCCTCGAACATATTGACCATGTCGTCTGTGCTTGATTCTTCTGTCACATATCTAGTGTGATGAGGATCTATTTGTGTCATGATGATTTGTAAAATCCATAGCCCAAGCATGTAGTTATGATTATACAAATTTTGATAATATTTTTTACTTGTTAGTGCATTCATCAATTGTTGAATCAAGGTGTGCCACCATCCAGTTGGAATGCCAATATCCAGAAATCTAAAACCAATATTTCTAATTAATCTTGCAATGATCAAAACCATCATATGGCAATATTCCTCGACTATTAGACCAATGTGTTTTACGACTATCCAATGATCTTACCAATTGTATACCTATCTAGGCTGAGGGTGAAACATATTATACCTTGCAAATAATAAACCAATGTATGGGCTTACCAATCAATTTCTTCAACTACGCTCCACTAGTAATAGCTTATTTCAGTCCTAAATTGAATTTATCTCATTATTGGATTTGGCAAAGATTTGAGTTGTCTTCTTAGACGAGCTCACGATGCTTCCAATGATCATCACTATTCCAACATGCAATATGCAATTTGGTTTCAGCTAAGTTGGTTTGCAAGAACATTGTTGTTTCCTTGAATATGTTCTACTTCATAATCAAATGTTTTGATGAAGCTTTGCCATCGTGTTAATCGACCATGCTTATCCAAAGTTGGATCTATCTTTTTGGTGAGAAATCCTTTTAGGCCTTTATAGTTTGGCTAGATGAAAAATTTATGTGGAAGTATGAACAATCTAAAAGCTTTAAGTGCCTTGACCATTGCAGATATTTCCAACTCAATGTTGTGATATTTGTCATTTGTGTCAGGCTAGGCCATACCCCAGATGCATATCTAAAGAATTATCCTTCCTTTAATAAGGTTGCTCCCCAACCTAATGTTCAAGTGTATGTTTGAACAATATATGGACCATTTCCAAGAGGAAGCCATAATGGAGGGAGTTATGTTGCTTTCCTTTTCATTGTCTTAACTATTGTTGTACGTGAGTCATTCCACTTTCTTTGCCCTTTACAAAGTACTAATTTCTGTAATTGATCTTTCAGTGGATGCATCTTTTAAAAATGGAAGGATACAGTTAATAAATCTGAGAAAAGAATGTAATTGTTTTGGATTTCCATTTACATTTGGATACTAGAGAATATGTTATGTGATGTGGAGTTGCAACTTAACCTTCCCTTGAAAAATATGCAGACCAATATATTCAATCTCATTTTTTCTCAATTTTGGTTTTTGATTAAAGAATACCATGTATCTTGAGTAAATCAGGCAACTAATGAAGATGTGGATTGTGTTCTTCATGAGATATAGAATATACAAGAATTCTATATATATATATATATATATATATATATATATATATATATATATATATATATATATATATATGCGCACACACACATGCATTCATGTAATGCTTTTCTCAAAGAAATCCATCGGGCACTTCCCCTCATTTTGAGGATGGTACCGAAGGTAAACTGAATTCTTTAGGGCTCAAGGTCAGGTCGGTGGTCAACAATTGACTCACGAAGAGAGCAAGCATGTCACAAAGTGTGATTTGAACTTGGGCAAGGGAGGATAACAACTTTCCCCTCAACCACTCAAGCTAAACCCAGTTGACATATTGAATGTCACCAATATATACAAGAATAAAATTATAATAAGGGATGAAGATAGAATCCATCTGTATATGAAAATAAGTGGGTGCATTGCTAATACCAAATGGCATAACTAGCCATTCATATTGATTGTGTGCAACACTAAATGTTGTTTTGTATAGGATGAAGATAGAATCCATCTGTATATGGAAATAAGTGGATGCATTACTAATACCAAATGGCATAACCAGCCATTCATATTGATCTTGTGCAACACTAAATGTTGTTTTGTATATGTCCTCTGGTTTAGTCTTGATTTGGTAAAAACCACTTTTATAATCAAATTCCTTGTAGACCTCGCTGCCTGTCAAGTGTGTGAGCAAATTATCCTTATGTGGCATTGGATAGTTAAATTTTATAGTAATTTCATTTAGAGGAATATAATCGATTACGGTTCTCTTTTTTCCTCATTTTTGCTCCCTAAGTTTATGCACCATAAATGTAGAACAACAAAACTCAAGGGTTAATGGTCGATCAATTTATACTCTATTAATTTTCTGATGGCTTCTTCCATGTCTTTCCTATTTGATGGATTGATAGGAATTTTCTGATGACTTCTTCCATGTCTTTCCTATTGTGATCAGCGATTCTATTCTATTCTTAGCTACATACGTCCCCATTTTGTTAAAGAAATTTTATTTTCTTGCCAGTTTAGTTAAATCTAGTTGAACGTAGTGGGATGGAATTTCTTCAAGGTCGTGAAATTCTTCTTCAATTTTTTGAGTAACTTATTTTGCAGATTTCCAGATATCTTCTTGAGTAGGTTGTGGGTCTGGTTCAACAATTTTTAATTTTGCTCTAAACTTGGGTACTTGATAAACCATTGGGATACAGTTAATGTATCCATTGAAGTGATTTATATATAATGAACATTCAACAAAATTTACAGAAATATGAGTAAACTATAGATTGAATTGCTATCCTAAAATTGGTTGTTCAATAATAGTAGATGAGACCACGAAGGGTATAGTATATGTACATGATCCCAATTTGATAGGTATTTCACAAGTAAAAGAGCATGTAGACCATTGTCTTGCTAGGCCAATAGTAACAACATATATATGGAGTTTATTCCTACATTGTGAGTGTTGAGATTTGGCGTACCTTGGAAAGTGTTTCCCTTGTGATTTTGAGCCTCTAACCACAAGAGGGAGATGTTGGTACCTTTGTACCTTGTACTTTATGTCTAATTTCACTTTGACTTAGGAGTTTTAAGTCAAAAGTGAAATTAGTCACTTTTAGCCAAAAGTGACAATTAATTCACAAAGTGGGTGAATTAATAGACATAAAGTGAACTTAGAGAACTTAACCCAAAGTGGGTTTGTGTGTGAGATTATTGTGGGATGATCTCAACCTTTGATTAGAGATGGCATGGGGAGATCCTAGCCATCCAAATCTTAGGTATCCTTATGGAGGTTTAAGAGGGGCACATAGGTGCCTAGGAGGCTCATTCACTCTTATGTTCACTTGGAGAGTTTGAGAGGGAGCATGAGGATGAGGTTGGAAGCATTAGTTGAGGGAAGCTTGGGTGCCTCCTTCCATGGAGGGCTCATGGAGGCTTAGACCCTCATTTATTTGTGGTGGAGCTTCTTGCTTGGAGGAGGGCGCACTATAAGAGGAGGGTGCACTCATAGCAGGCACAAGCTATGGTTGGATGATTGCAGATCTGTCAGTTTCAGTGGAGAGGTAGCACACAAGAGCATCTTCGTGTGCAAGGGATTCTTCTTTAGAGCTACAGGGATCAAGGATGCATTGTTTCAGTGGGATAGAGCAACAAGGGAAGAGGGCGCACTAAGCTTGGGCACATTTCTCTTCTTGGAACTCCAAAGCATCTCGAGAGGAGTTGCTATTGTATCAAGTTCCATCATATTTGTATTCTTGTTGTATCTCATGCTTTAGACACCACTTATATATACTTTCATCCTAAACGGGTTTTCCCCGGGGGGGTTTTATCCAAGGTCATGTTGACCAAAAATACTTTTGTCCTAATTTCATGCATGCTTGAGTTTAGATCAGCATTTCATAGTTATAAAGAGTAGAGGAGTGTTACTTGTTTTGAGTTATATTGCATGTGGTAACATTGGGTTACGAAAACACTTGCAAGGGCACCTCAAAGAACACTTAACCATAAAGATTATGAGCAGAAAAGTATCTTGACTGTTTGTTGTCCTAAAACACAGCAAAGGACAGACCTGTTTGAGCAGCCTCATAGGACCTCAGTTTACTTCAGTGAGGGCACAACATTTTCACGGATCATATTGTAAGTGCAACCAATATCAAAAAATACAAAAGCCTTTTCTGAAGCAACTATCTTATAAGGAAATTCCCCAACAACATAAACTTACTTGCAAGGTTCGAACAATGGTTGTGCTTTCTATGGTTCTGATCTTTTGGATTCGCTCTGACACCACTTGGGTTCAGCCTTCTTCTTTTCTGTATTAGAATAAAGATCCCAAAGGCTGAGTTATTTCACTTTTTTTTTCAAACTTGTCATACCATTTCTTACTAGCTGGTCTCTCTACACAAATTCGACCTTCTGTCTCACATTGATCGCAAGAATCTAAATCATAAATTTCATCATCATAGTCAAATTATTCTATATCTGTAAGGATATAATGATTAATCCCATTTTCTCTGAACTCATCATCCACATACATAGATCAAACTTTAGGTTTATTTGGCAGACAATCATTTGCAAAATGGCTAAGTTTTCCACAAAGATAGCAACCCTTTTTTCCAGTATGCTTTGGTTTATTGAACTGTTTTCTTTCCTGGAAAGAATGCTTCTTCCAATACTTCTCGGCATTCTTTCTATACTTATCTGATAGTTTTCTGAACCAATACTACTTTTTTTTGGAAGAAGTTCTTTTCCTTTTCTAGTTTCTAATAAGCTTTTACAAATGAGAAACATTGGCAATTTTGGGGATCAACGTGGTTCTTTATTACCTATTTTATGGACTTCCTGTCCATACAAAAATCTTCAATGCAAATTCGAATTACTTCAGCTATATCAGCTAAGGACTGATCTGAAATTTCACAATTTTTATTTTTCATCATAACATAAACTATTTCAAGAATGGGATGTGGCATCCTAGTTATAAGACTTTGTTAATTTTTGTAACCTAGCACCACAACAGTTAACTCAGAAATAAAATCGTTTTATTTATTAACTGCACAGCTATGTTTTAACCAAAAATCAGTGGAAGCATTTAAATCAGAAACCAATCACACATTGCACAAGATATTCGGGTAAACTACCCCTGGAAAAACCCTTGTGGGAAAACCAGATCTTATTTTATTATTATTGGGCTCCCTTCCTGGGATAATGGCCCTTCAGAGGATTACAAAGCAGCAATAGCCTAGCCCATTTGGCTGCTATCTTCCTCGCTGCCCCTTTGCACACTTCCTCAGCCTTGCCCACTCACACTTAGATGAACTCTCTTCACCTGCTCAGTGAGATCTCCTCACTCTCTCTCAGTGTGTCTCATCCCCTCACCTAAGCTGCCTTTTATTACATTGAGATTTGACCAAATCAATCACTAACCCTAGATCTCCAAAGTGATCAAAGGATGAGATCTAATCTCACCTTCACTTTAGATCTAACGGCTATGACTTAATCAAACTCTCACTTGAGTTACTAATGCCACTAACATAGGCATTTAACTTAAGTAATTAAAATATCATTCACTTTAATAATTACTTATAAAGTGAACTTCCTAAGGTTTTCTGAGAGGTTACAAGAACGAATTCCACATGCTAGACACTAAGCCTATGTGGAAGTACCTATCCGACGCTACAAAAATCAACACTCCCTCTTGGCGAGGAATGTACTTCTGCCACTTGGAGGTGGCTCTATCTTTGCTATCAAATCTGCTACCTTGCCAACTCTGGATGCTCCCTCTGACACGAAAGTTATCCCAACCATCTCACTCGAACCTGTCTACGAAGACTTTCCTCTGATCATGCTCCTAGAAGCCTCCTGCTCCTGAGCATCCTCCATGGTCATCTCGTACCATGACTGCCTCTTCTGGACAGACTTGGAAGGCTGCTCCTTCCCACTGGAACCCAAAGGTTGACTCCCTCTGAGTTGCTCAACCTTCTACTCCTTGTCCTCTATCGGTCTGCTACTGCATTCCATAGCTGGCATATGCTTCCCCTTTAGCCTATACAGGTTGCTCTCTCTAACATCAAAGACAGTTGCTTTGTCTGAGCTAGATCCTCTAGGCATGATCAGCGCATGTCCATTTTCGAATAAGACCTCATAGCCCTTCTTCTCAATCGTTGACACTGAGAGCACACTCCTCCGAAGTTCTGGCACCCATAGCACATTTGTCACTCTCAATATGCCTCCTGACTCCATCCAGAATGGCATTGTTCCAGATCCCTGCACTGCATCTTGGTCCCCATACCAAGTTCCACATACAGATCCGAGTCAGACTCTGTGAAGCTCTCAAACAACTCTTGTGCTCCTGTCATATGACATGAGGCTCCACTATCTATCAACTATGCATCAGCTAATATGGTGCCCAAAGTAGCTTGGGAAACAAGTAAGAACTCTGGCTATTCAAACTTCTCGACAAACTCGTCCATTTGAGCCTTTGCTGACGCAGTTACCTCTGGTTGCGTCTCATTTCCCCCCTTCTTCTAGTGCGTACATTGACCTGCATAATGCCCAAACTTGTGACATGCAAAGCACTTGACTTTGCTCATGTCCTTCTTCTTCTTGTCATCTCTGCCGGCAATCTTCTTGCCCTTCTTTACCTGGCTGGAAAGAGCTTGATTCTCATCATCCTTCTTGTGCTTGCCTCCATTCAACTCTTCATCCCAAATTTCCTCTTGAACGAAGTCATCCCACAACCTTGACCAATCAGGGAGCTTCTCTCGTGCCACGACCCCTTTGATGAATGGTGTCCATTCCTTCGTAAATCCTTTGAGTGTCGTCCTCACCAACTCTGAGTCATCCATTGCCTCCCTAATTGTTGCCAGTTCATCTCGAACTTGTCGGATTCGGGTGAGATAACTTGTCACCGTATATGATCCTGCCATCTTCGTATCCCTGAGCTTCTCTCTCAGCGCCATCTTGCGATTCTCATTCTTGCTCTGAAACAAGCTCTTCAGAGCCTCCCACATGTCCTTCGCTGAGTTCTATCTCGATAAATGAGGGATCAAGTAATCCTTCACTCCATTTAGGATTATACACCTGGCTTTCACATCCTTTAACTTATGGGCAGCCAGTTCTTTTGGATTTGTCGATGGGACCACGATGGAGTTCGCAAACTCCTAGATGTCATTCTCCATCAGCACCAACATAATCCTCTCCTTCCACGGACTGTCGTTGGACATCCCGTCCAACTTGTCTTCCAACCGTAATCCCGACATTGCCATCTCGGCAACCTGCTGAAAACTCAAAATTTAACTTCTTGGACCTGTTGCCCGCTGCTTTGACAATTCTGGGGCTGCCCAGCGATTGCCCGAAAAATTTCTAGGCAGTTTGCCCACTGCCCAAGTGCTACCCAGACCTACCCGGGGGTTGCCCAAGTGCTGCCCGGACCTGCCCAAGGGTTGCCCAAGTGCTTCCCGGACCTGCCCGGGGGGGCTGTCCAGACCCTGTCTCGACCCCTCTAGGCTGTTGAGCGGCTCCTGTAGTCCTTGTTGGCTGTCAAATCACCCTCACGGCGGACCCTTGAAATTACTGTCCACACTGGCATCCTGGCGGTTGTTTCACTGTGTTGGCGCTTATCTGTTGTCGGCTGCCTCAACTCTTGCCTTCACCCGCTGCCTGCCAACTGTTCTACAACAAGGCAGTTGTTACTTTAGCCTTTTCCTCTACCGGTGGCCACCTATTAGCAGGCGGTTGTCTTCTCTGGCCGCACCTCTATTGCTACAGCCTCCACACTGTTACCTCCACGAACCTTGCTCAATCATCCAGCTTGCGGCTTACTATTCACAGTCGCTCCTACTTCCACATATCCTCACAGCCACGTTTACGTCACCTTCGTTGGCTCGCACCTCAGCCCGACTCCTCAACCGCCTTTCTCTTAGCCAGTGGTGGTTGTTGTAGTCCACAACCCAGCGTCACAGCTCCATGTGCCTACACAGTCCACTAAGTCCACTGAGTGTCCAACCAACGTTGACTCTCCTGTTGGAAAATCACACCAGACCTTCAATCGCTACACCCACAATTGTCTCTCGTGTGCCTCTGACCACGTCCAAACTCCATGTGGCCTCACACATTCTCTTATCCAGCGGCCGGCGCCTGCTCCACTCAGTCGTTACTCTTCCACTTAGCCGACAGATCATGTGCCCAATCTCTTCATGCTTTCACTCAACCCGGATTTCACCTCTGCAGGTCGCGCATGCTCTAATCTACAATTGTTCGTACGTTGTATGGATCATATGACGATCGTACCGTATGACTGCACGATTCCTCCTTTTTTTTTAATTAACGGGTTTTATCTTTTTACCCCACAGCCTGCAAAACCTGCAAACAAAAATTTCCTTGTTGCAGAATCGATCTCGTGCAAAAAACCCGACTTCTTCAAAGTCTCGACTTCTGATACCATGTTAATTTTTGTAACCTAGCACCAAAACAATTAACTCAAAAATAAAATCACTTTATTTATTAACTGCACAACTAGGTTTTAACCAAAAATCAACGGAAGCATTTAAATCAGAAACCAATCACACATTGCACAAGATATTCAGTAAACTACCCCTTGAAAACCCTTGCAGGAAACCAGATTTTCTTTTATTATTATTGGGCTCCCTTCCTGGGATAATGGCCCTTCAGAGGATCACAAAGCAACAATACCCTATCCCACATGGCTGCTATCTCCCTCGCTGCCCCTTTGCACACTTCCTCAGCCCTGCCCACTCACACTTAGATGAACTCTCTTCACCTGCTCAGTGAGATCTCCTCACTCTCTCTCAGTGTGTCTCATCCCCTCACCTAGGCTGCCTTTTATTACATTGAGATTTGACCAAATCAATCACTAACCCTAGATCTCCAAAGTGATCAAAGGCTGAGATCTAATCTCACCTTCACTTTAGATCTAACGGCTATGACTTAATCAAACTCTCACTTAAGTTACTAATGCCACTAACTTAGGCAATTAACTTAATTAATTAAAAGATCATTCACTTTAATAATTAGTCATAAAGTGAACTTCCTAAGGTTTTCTGAGAGGTTACAAGAACGACTTCCACATGCTAGACACCGAGCCTATGTGGAAGTACATGTCCGATGCTACCAAAATCAACAGACTTTGCTCGATGGCATCATCCTCAGCATGTCCACTTCTATTGGCTATTTTTTCATAGTCAGCCATAAAAACAATAAACCTTTTTAAACTGGCTAACTCCAATCCCATTAGCATCCTGAGATGATTGTCATTAGATATTTCTTTATGCAATCCAAATGTAGCTACAATAGTCTCCTTACGTGAATAAATATATGTAATCTAGATTATATAGAATGATTTTTTCCCAATAGGAGCTATATTCCTTGTTTTATCATTGGGTTTTTGCAACAGTTTGGCCATCCAAAACATTAATATCCCTTTGAATTGTGCTATGGTTGTGCCTGCAATTTCATCATCTGTAAAATCCTTGTCTTCTTATATTAAATGACAAAGATTGGCCCATTCTTGAAGCCTTTCAGGTCTTTGGCTAGTTGTCAAATTGTCAAAATATAAAGGTAGATTTTAAGGATGATTTAAGCTACAACTTTTCATTTGCTTTTGGTTGCCCTTGTGAATTTGTAACTTTTACCCCATAGAAACTAGGGAATGGTTCTACCTTTGGTGCTATCTTCAATTGATGTCTTTGCCTCTTTACTTCTCTTACTTCATCAAGGAGTGTTGCCAATTCTGTCATTTTTCTCTAAGTAGATTTATCAAGACTATGTACAATACTCTTGTAAAAATGTCAAAAATATCGAAATGTGATAAATCTACTCAGACAAAAATGACAGAACAAGCAGCTGTCCTTGATGAAATAAGAGAAGTAAAGAGGCAAAGACATAGATTGAAGATAGTACCAAAGGTAGAACCATTCCCTAGTTTTTGCAGGGTAGAGACTGTAAATCCACAAGGGAAACCAAAAACAAATGAAAAGTTGCAGCTAAAATCATCCTTAAATCTACCTTTAGATTTTGACAATATGAGCACTAGCCATAAAGATAAAAGGCTTCAAGAATTGACCAATCTTTGTTATTTAATACAAGAAGACAATGATTTTATAGATGATGAACTGTAATGACAACCGTATAACAGCAAAGATCTGATGTTTTGGAGCTCGCATAGGACCAACTCATATAACAGACTTTCTTAAACCTTGACATTGCGATAAAGGAACATACTACAAAGGTTCAAAAATAATAGTCAATAATAAATTAAGGGAGTGATGCGTTACCTTAGACTTGCGGGCTTGAAAGAGTAATGATAGCACCGTGCAGTATCTTCTACTACAGAACTTGAAACAACATAGATTGCCTTGGTCGGAAAGTCAGACTGAATTCTGTCTCTCTTGTATATCAAGAACACTGACCATAATCTTTTCTTGATTTGCTAACTGTTCCAGTTGACTGTAGCATGCTCCAGCTTGCCTATCAAAAGGCATGCCCCTCTCCAGCACTCCACAAAAATTCTCATTTTCTTTCAGATCCAGGTTTCCTTGCCAAGTCATTCATAAGTGATGTATAAGCAGCAATGTCTGAAACCAGACCAGTTTCATCACGTAGCTTCCGAAACAGTTCTGGGTTCTCATTCTTACCATGTCCATGAATTAAAGTGTTATAAGTAATATCATCTGGCACTAAACCCCTTTCAATCATTGTCTTGAGGAGCATGTTTGCCTTACGCATCTGCCCTTTCTTGCAAAGTCCATTGATAAGTGCATTGTAAGTAATCACGCTAGGTGCCGGACCACCATGATGCATCTCGTTGAACAACCTAAAAGCCATTTCTAAATCACCATTTCCACAGTGCCCATGAATAACCATTGTGTAGGTCGCATCATCAGGCACCAAACCCACTTTCAACATCTCGTGCAATGTGCTATCTGCATCCCTCACCCTTCCTTGCCTGGTAAGTCCAGTTATCAGAGCAGTGTAAGTGATCTTATCCAACTCGATACATTTCATAACCATCTCACTTCGCATCTCAAATGCCCTTTGCAAATTCCCTTCCTTACAGAAACCATCAATTAAGATAGTATAAGTAACCCGGTCAGGTTCCAAGCCTGCTCTCCTCATTCCATCCAGGAATCTTTTGGCTTCCTTTAACTCACCAAACCGACAAAGTCCATAGATGAGTGCATTGTATGCAGCAACATCAAGCTTTATTCCTTGCTGCAGCATTTCATCGTGTAGCTTCAAGGCATCCTCAATGCTGCCTCCCTTGCAGTGCCCATCGATCATGGTTGTAAAAATGACATCATCTGGAACCAATCCCATTCCCTTCATTTCCCCAAACAACTTGCTTGCTTCCTCCAATCTGCCTTCCTTGCAAAGCCCATTGATCAAGGCACTGTAGGTCACAATATCAGGCCTAATTTTTTGTTTTCGCATCACACCCAAAAGATCAAAAGCATCACCCACATTACCCTTCTTACAATGTCCATTGATCAGAGTATTGAAAGTCACAACACTAGGCAAAAGGCCCCTCCTTCCAATTTCCTCAAACAATCTACATGCTTCTTTTATATTGCCCTCCTTACAAAGAGAATGGATAATCATATTAAAAGTGTAGACATTAAGAGGGACACCATTATCTAGCATCTCTGTATAGAATTCCCAAGCAGCACTCGTGGAATTTGATTTAAGAAGACTCTTAATAAGGGCATTGCAGGACTGCAAGGAAATCAGACAATTGTGCTTTCTCATCAACCTAAAACATTGAATGGCATCTGGGACCATCTCAGCTTGTATGTAAGTGTTCATTAACATATTGTAAACTGCAGGGGGTGAATTTTTATGAGAAACCCATGTGTTCATGAGTACCTGTAATGAACCAAATCACCCAAAACCGCATCATAAATCATAAATGCACCAAATATGGAAGGGGGAGTATGGCCTCTAAGTACAATAATAATAATAATTAGTCGAACAACTCCTAAGAAACAAAAGAATATGTCCAAAAATGTTAATGTCAAGGAATTCCCTAAAACTATGAATCACCTACAACTGTGTAACAGTATGATACTCTCTCATCTATACTAATATTACTTATTAATTCCAGGCCTACCTATTATTTAGGCGTACAGGTCATTCCTTCTATTGGCAAGATACATACCTACTATTTACTTTATACAATCATATTGGATAGAGGCAAACCTGTTGTTTACTGATGCAACAGATCCCTTATAGTCACCAGAGGGTCATAACAATACCTGAAACACAGAAGAAGCTGAATGGCGGCCCTTCCTTGAGACTATGACTTCAATCAGGGAATGTGCTTGAGGGAACATCCTCGCCAGGCAGAGAATGTGAATCATGGTACAATAGGAGTGAACTGTATGTCTGAATCCCTTTTGCTGGCCGACCCAACTGAAGAATTCCAGCAAATAACCAGCTTCCAATTGGCTTCTGAGCAGTACTTGTATGACATGATCGGCAGTCAATCTGTTGGCGAGCTTTTTCAGAGAATCCAAATTGGGTTTTTCTCTCAACAGCGTGGAGAGATTTTTCACTAGTTTTGCATCGTCATCGTCGTCTGTAGGTGTGGAGGGCGTGGGGACAGCTGGAGAAATTAAGATGGGCTTGTTCACCGTTGTTGCAGAGAAACTGGAGAAATGGCGAAGATGGGGATTGCAGTTATGGGAATGTAAGCGTAAACATATAGTTCTTCGGATGATTAACAACATGATCATCCTCCGGGTTCCCAGAAACGAATTGAAGGATGAAAGATTTTGATATCTAACAGGAAATTTTAGGTGAAAACATGGAGGCTAAAGGGAACTAGATGTTGATCAATGCGATTCAGAATACTAGAGGGTTTCTGTGGGAGAGAATTTAGAAGTTTACAACCTTTTCGGTGATGATATAGTTTTAGTCCCTCGGAGGAGATAATCGTTTCCATATTCATATTCTTAGTTAATTTATATCCCTAAATAGATCTTCAATTTAAGGAGATCAATTACACACATGTTTATAGGGAGTTAAATGAGGAAGCAGATTTTCTCGAAGAAGGAAGGTTTTCATGAAGATCAAAGGAAGGATATAATACAATTTGTGGGTTAATGGAAATAAGGGTTTCGCCCTCTATTTCAATCTTTTTTAAATTTTTTATATTCTCCAATAGAATCTTCCCATTAATACAGAAATTAGAGGATCATAGAAGGGTTTTTTTCTTTTTTTTGAGTTTATGGGAAACTTATAGCACTCTGTCTTCAATTATGGTGTACTGAAAGAATTAGATCAGAGTCATATCCATAATCTCTTTAAAAAAGAGGGGGTTTTATTGTATTGTCGAGGAGTTTTTTGGAGGGGTTTTTGCTGGTATGAACTATGGAGACGCTGAAAATGTGACATATCTTAATTACGGGTTTTTAAATTTTTATTGAAAAAATATTTTATTTTTATCATTGGTAAGATTTTTAAATAAAAAGATAAATATTATAGTAGTTTATATGAGTGTCTATCAATTTATAGTAGTTTATAGGGTTTCTATCAATTTGCATTTATTTTTTTGTTGTAACTTGATTTGTACTAAGAAAATTTATAGTAGTTTATAGGGTTTCTATCAATTTGCATTTTTTTTTGTTGTAACTTGATTTGCACTAAGAAAGAAGTGTTTTTGATAAAAGTCAATTATTCTATGTGAACTTAGCACGAAGTGAAGTAGACCAAGATATCGATTTAACTTATTATGTACTGCGAGCAAATTATTCATTCAGTGTGGGCACAATCAATAGAGCAAACCCACCTAAAATTTGGGCACAGATAACAATCCTTATATACATAAATGTTTTGGTGAGGTTTGGTGCACAAGAGATTTAGAGTGCAATATAGTTACTTGGGGTAATGGAATTTTCATAGCATACCATGGAGGTTTTTGCATGAGGTAAGGACCGTGTTCAAACCTTTTGAGTACAATCCATTTGCCACTTTCACCTTTGTAAATTGAGTTTTGCTTGTTTTTTTGTAGGAGAAAGGTGGCAATTTGAGGTTTATGCAAGAGTTGAAAGCTAGTTCTAACACCCAATCATTATGTCAAGGCTTACTTGCATCAATATTGTGTGGAAAAGTGGAGTCAAAGGTAAGAAATTTTCACCATTTATGCAAAGGGATAAGAATATTTGTTCCCCTTAAATTTAGCAATGGGGAAGAGACCTCGATTTTGTCGACCTTATGGGGCGTGCATTTGTCTTCATGCTTGCATTTACTGGGTTATGGGATTTCACAACATCTGGGTATATTGTTTTTGGAAGTGCAACTAGATGTCATAAATTTTAACTTGGGAAAGAATTGGATAACATATTTGATCTAGATTGCCATGTGTTTAAACATTTTTTCACATTTCCACTCATGATGAATCCTCTTTATGAAGTCGGGGAGGTTCATTATATGGGAGTATTCCTCAGTCATAATATCTATGACAATTTCTCAATAAAAATGGCGTCTATTCAGAGTATTCCTTCACCATAAGATCTGTGGCAATTTTCTCAACAACAATGATGTCAAATTGTGTCCTTTCATTTGTAGATTGTTTGTTTCTACCCCATAAAATACAAACAAAAATTCTCTTGGTAACCGCAATTACTTGAAATAGAATGAAAACCCCAATTCAATAATTAAAAAAAAAGAGCAAAATGGCATAGATCTCCTTCGCCCTGTGTTGCTTCGTAATTTGTCCTATTGCTCTCACGGAAAGTCTTACAAGGCAATGGAGAATAGACCTTGTTTTGGTGGACCTTTTGGGACTTGCATTTGTCTTCATTGCTTGCTTTTATGGGGTTATGGGGTTTCAAAGCATTCATGATATATTCCTTTTAGAAGTGCAACTAGAGATATCATAAATTTTAACTTGGGAAAGAATTGGATCATAGATTTGATTCAGAGTACCATGTGTCTAAACATTTTTTTCACATTTCCACTCCTGATGATTCATGTTTATGAAGTTAGGGAGGTTTAATATATGGGAGTATTCCTCAGTCATGATATTTGTGACAATTTCCTTAATAAAGATAATGTTGATTTGGAGCATTCCTTCATCATAAGATCTATGACAATTTTCTCAATAACAATATTGTCAATTCTTGTGCTTTCATTTGTGTATTGTTTGTTTCTACCCCCAAAAATACAAACATAAATTTTCTTGGTAATCATAATTGGTTGAAATAGAACAAAAACATCAATTTAAGAATTAAAAAAAAAATGCCACATGTCTCTTCTAACTTGGTTGAATTAGCATCCAAGTCAGATTTAATATTGTGAGGAAGGAAGGGTATTGCATTTGCATCATTATTCAATTGATTGTGGGTACCTATCCATAATAGAGTGGAAGGGAGAGCTTGGTTTTTGCACTAGAGTCGTGTATTCCCACAACCACTTGACCACCATTTAAAAGTAGATTTACCAGCCAAAAGCTCTTCCATACACCATTGGGATCAATCAAATGCCCCACTCATTCTTCCAATTCCTAACATTTGAAATTGGTCAATACATTAGATTTTCCATCATCTTTTAGGTTATTATTATGCATCAAGCATGAAATTTCTTTCACATAAGCCCAAATGCAAGAGTCATGTGTGAACATTGTAGGTTGATTGGTACTTGTTGGGTGTGGTAGCAGTTGGTCATTCTCTTCATCATATTACAATGACTTTTAAAGAATTTTGTAATGATGAGGCTTCCATTAACAAGGTAGTGTCTCGTATTGTCCTTCATATAGCCCAATCTATATTAATTAATGATGTCCAATGGCTCATGGAGTAGCATGTGGTGAGTGTCCAATCTTATGCACTCTTCCCTACATTGGAAATTATCTTTTCTACCAAAAGTAGCAAATAATTCAAGTAGAAATTGTCATTCTCTGCCATATAGGTTTAAGTATAAAAATGTATTGACCAAGTAGACTTTTTTGCATGGTGATTGAGAGAGATGTTAGCCCCTCTAATGTCATCGGGGAGGAAGTTGTCATGGTAGAAACTGTCATTCTCTGCCATATAGGTTATGTATAAGAAAATTATTGACCAAGTAGACTTTGTTTAGATAGTGATTAATAAAGATCTTAGTCCCTCTAATGCCACTGGGATGGAAGTGATGATGAACAAAGATCTTAGCTCTTATGGTGTCCTCAACTTTCAACAAATTGGAATGTTGATAGGAAACATTAAAGTTAAACAAAAAGAATTTAATGATTTTTTTTATTAACAACATGTTCCAAAAAAAAACACTAACAACATGTTCCATATATGGAAAAAAAATATGTACTTTACCTAAACTTTCTAGTGCTTCAAGATTTAGATTAAGGTTTACTGATCAAAAGAGTCAAATGTTGTATGTTATTGTTAGAACACATTCGGTCATTAGTGGGAAACATTTTAAATTGATTTCCACCATAATTATTCTTGTAAATACTTTGTGTTTGCATTCGTACAATTGTTTTTTTAAACTAAGTATAGTTTACCTATAGTTTATAAAAAAAAATGTATTTAATTTTTTTAATTATATATTTGCAATTCATGTTGGATGAAGGTGTCTTTTTTAGATTAAATGCATAATATATGGGGTTCTATGGTGCAGTGGTTGGCACTCGACTTTGAATCCAATGACCTAGGTTCAAATCCCAATGGGACCTAAAAAGAAGGCGTGTCTCTTTTTTGGGTTGGTTTTGTCTACGATGAATGTTGTCATTTTGATTGGAACAATGGTTCTAAGGGATTGCATGTCATTGTTATGTGGAATTCTATCTTCACTAGTGCCTAGTGCATTTTGTAAATTCTATTGTTAGGTAATGTAAGCCCTATTGACCAAGATGACATTGGTTCAATAATGAGGTGGACATTGTTAAGTTGTCCACTAGGGTTCTATTGAGAGACAAATATGATTTCTAGATTAGACTCTTGAAGCCTAAAAATTGAGTTTAATTATAGGCTATTTGCATGCAAAATTTGTGTCTTTGGACTTCCTTTGTCTTGATGATCTTCTTGATCTTCCTTGATCTTAACAATGGACATAGATAACTAGTTTATGGATTTAATTGTATATATAGGCTACCATATCCCTATTATTACTTTTGACTTTGAATATTTAATTCCCTTACAAATTTCTAGCATAAGATACCTAGTATTTGTCACTTGGAAGTTGACATGTAATTTTCACAACTTTCTAGAATACCATCAGCTTGAGAGTGCAAAGGAAAATTTCAAGTGTTACCTACATAAGGGTGGGGTAGAGAACAAAGGAAGTTGTTGTCACTTGGAAGTTCTCTTGTTACAAAAACAGAATAGGTAGTTCTGCATGAAGGTATGCAGCCTGTTATAGGTTGACTTGTTGTTGGAATCAATTGAGATGCACCTATCAAACAAAAATTTGAATACTCACATGATAAAATCCATGAAGTGGGATCTTTTTAGGACACAATATTGATGATGCAGTTAATAAATTCAATGGAAATTAATAGGAAACAATAACATGTTTACTTTTGAAACCACTACTCATACATCTATAATGTTCCTAGGCAAGTACAACAACCTTTGGTTGTTTTATCTCAACCTGCAAGCTCTAGTAGTACTCCACAAACACTTTGTCATAGCAACAACTTGTACTCCACAAACACTTTGTCATAGCAACAATTTGTGCAAATTTAAAGAGGAACCCATTACAAATCTTGGAGTTGCTAAAATGTTGAAATGTAGAGATTTATGAAAAAAAAACGTTTGAAGAGAATATAAAAATGCTTTTTAAAACACATTGATCTAGAGTTTAAAGGAAATTACATCTAACACATATATTATTATTCCAATAATTTTTTAGCAACAATTATTTTTAATTTCCCATAGCTCATCAAAAATAGAGAATTGTTTATGCTCTATGCAACCAATAGTCCATACCCTAAATGGTTAAATGCCAAGCCTCTCAAGGCTAGAGGCCATACTCAAAACCATCTTCTCGTGATCTGGGTCATACAAGTCCCATTTCTCCATAGGAGAGCTCATGCTGACAGGGTCACATCCCACAATATAAAAGTTGTCACTTGCATTTATCCTTGTCTTTGAATGTTATTGGACTTCTGTTGGTTCTGCATAATGTGCGGGTGATGGAAAAATAACAACTATTTTATCTTGGTCAAGCACACTTTCTTCAAGAACCTAAGGAAGAAGGGTGTAAGATGTTAATATCATGATACAAAGGTAAGTCATTTTTGTGCTAGTTAATTGACCTTCCAAGGATTCCACCTAGTCTTGATACCTAAATTTACAGAAGTGGTAAATTTGCAACTGTCAATCATTAGCGAGGCATGTGTTAGAATATATAAGATGATGTGATCGTTTTACCATGACGATACCCTCGTCTCCCAACCACAGGCCGAAGCCTCCCTCCGAGCACCTTAACCTTGACCTGAGAATTCCTCCTGAAGCAAACCCTAGGCTAGATAGCCAAACAAAGAGCAACGCATCTCTTCCCAAGGATAGTGCATCACAAAAAGTTGATCAGATAGTCCAAACCCTAGCCAAGAGATATCCAAGCCAAATACTGAAACTTGCTGTTGCTGCACCTGCACCTGCAACCCTCCTCCAAACTTGCGCACCAGCTACACCTGCAGTGCGCACCAACTGGGAAAACTGCAGTCCTGAGATGTGACAAATGAGAAACTGGTGCCCTGTATTTATAGTAATCCTGCCAGTTTACTGGGGCCGACTTCTCCTTCTGGGTAGGTGTCTGTT